>JAADVT010000020.1:0-92752 GCA_023335895.1 Pythium rishiriense
GAGCACGAGACTGAGCGCGTTCATGCCGGTGAAGTGGGTGCACCAGATGCCGCATCCGCCGAGCGTGAGAGCGGAGAGCATGAGGAAGAAGTATTTGGTGAGGGCTGTATCATACTGTCGCCATTGCTCCATGAGCTGGATCGCTGTGTTCAGAGACAACGTGACAGATCCACAACACAGTGAGTGAATTCCATGGGCTTTCCCGTACACTGATAACGCAGACGAAACGTACTGCAGAAGCTGCCGGTCACAGAGATGAGGTACGAGAGCGCGATGTTTGAGACACTCCAGTGCTGTGCGATATGCGCGCTGTGGGCCATGGCTGCCTCCGCTGGTCGGTGCGACGAGCACAAGAAAAGTCTGGTGGGTGTGCCTGCGAGTGGCTTGTCAAATGCCGTACGAGGATGCGTCACCGTGTGATACGGCACCAAGGGCGGGGGCTGAGGGTCAACTGGTCCCGTTGGTACATCACATCTCGTGTCCAAGGCTGGCTCCAGATGGGGTGTTCCTTTCGCTTGCTCAAGATGGCAGAACAGGGTGCCCGGACAGGCCTCGGGGTCGCGTGTCACGTGTTGCCAAGCTATGTTTAACACCTGGCCCGCCCAGAACAGTCCTCAGCCTGGCCCGACACGTGGGTCCCTCACGCGTTTGCTGTCTTGTCCTGAAGACGAGACGAAACGGCACACGCCAACTGAGTGTGGCAGTCGTATTTAATGTTCGACGGGACCTGTGCACACGCGCTCGGATGACATGCATCAAGCTCAACGTAAACGTCAACTGGGTATTTCGAATTTAGGTGCCTACGTTACGAATGAAGGGAGGCAGGTATGCCTCGAGGCGACAGGCGGAAGAAGCCACACGAATAGATACTGCTACAATGCAACTTGGCTTCTCAGTTCTCGCACGCGCCCCAACGTTTTCCCTCTTGCGTTGCCTCGGTCGTGGGTTTAAGCACTGCAGACAGTGCACTCCTCTTCCTCCTCGGGCTCTTCCTGCTTCTGGGCCGCCTGCGAGCGCGCGACCTGGGCCTTGTCGACCGTGAACTGGATGGCATCGGCCTTCGGGCGCGTGCGCAGGTAGTACATGCCCGTCTTGAGACCCTTCTTCCACGCGTAGAAGTGCATGGACGTGAGCTTGCTAACCGTCGGCTCGGCAATGTGGACATTGAGAGACTGGCTCTGGCAGATGTAGGCACCGCGGTCCGCGGCCATATCAATGACTGCCTTCTGCTTGATCTCCCACACCGTCTTGTACTTCTCACGAATGTGCGCCGGGATGGCACGCACGTTCTGGACGGAGCCGTGCTCATGGAGGATCTGGTTTCGGATCTCCGGAGTCCAGATGCCCAGCTCGATGAGCTCCTTCATGAGGTACTTGTTCACGATCGTGAACTCACCAGCGAGCACACGACGGTTGTACATGTTGCTCGTGAAGGGCTCGATCGACTCGTTGTTTCCGAGGATCTGGGCGGTTGACGCCGTAGGCATCGGGGCGAGCAGCAGCGAGTTGCGGATACCGTGCTGCTTCACCTTGGCCTTGAGCGCGTCCCAGTCCCACAGACCCGACGACGGCTTGACACCCCACATGTCGAACTGGAAAATACCCTTGCTCACGGGAGATCCTTCGTACGTCGCGTACGGGCCCTCCACGGCGGCAATCTCGCTCGACGCCTCCATGGCGGCGTAGTAGAGCGTCTCGAAGATGTGCTTGTTCAGGTCGCGAGCTTCCTCACTCTCGAACGCGTAGCCCATCTGGATCAAGGCATCCGCAAGACCCTGGACACCGATACCGATCGGGCGGTGGCGCAGGTTGCTCTTCTCGGCCTCCGGGATCGGGTAGTAGTTGATGTCGATGACCTTGTTGAGGTTCTTCGTCACCACCTTACAGATGTGGTAGAGCTTCTGGAAGTCGAACGTCTTGTCCTCCTTGACAAACTTGGATAAGGCGATCGAGGCCAAGTTGCACACCGCGACCTCATCGGGGGCCGTGTACTCGATCACCTCACAGCACAGGTTGCTCGAGCGGATCGTGCCGAGGTTCTGCTGGTTCGACTTGCGGTTACACGCGTCCTTGTAGAGCATGTACGGCGTGCCCGTCTCGATTTGCGAGTCGAGGATGGCGAACCAGAGCTGCTGCGCACGGATCGTGCGGCGGCCCTTGCCCTCCTTCTCGTACTTGACGTACAGGGCCTCGTGCTCGTCACCCCACGAGTCGAACAGACCCGGCGCCTCGTTCGGGCAGAACAGCGTCCACTCGCCGTTCTGCTCGACGCGCTTCATGAACAGATCCGAGATCCACAACGCGTAGAACAAGTCACGCGCACGGTGAAGCTCGCTGCCGTGGTTCTTCTTCAAGTCGAGGAACTCGAAAATGTCGGCGTGCCACGGCTCGAGGTAGATGGCGAACGAGCCCTTGCGCTTGCCGCCGCCCTGGTCCACGTACCGGGCCGTGTCGTTGAACACGCGCAGCATGGGCACGAGGCCGTTGGACGAGCCGTTGGTGCCACGGATGTAGCTGTTGGTCGCACGGATGTTGTGCATGCTGACACCGATACCGCCGGCCCACTTGGAGATACAGGCACAGTTCTTGAGCGTGTCGTAAATGCCCTCGATCGAGTCGTCCTTCATCTGGAGCAGGAAGCACGACGAGAGCTGCGGGCGTGGCGTGCCGGCGTTGAACAGCGTCGGCGTAGCGTGGGTGAAGAAGGCCTGCGACATGTACTCGTAGGTCTCGAGCGCCGCGGCGATGTCGTGCTTGTGGATGCCGACGGCGACGCGCAGGATCATCTGCTGCGGGCGCTCGGCGACCTTGCCGTTCACGCGGAAGAGGTACGACTTTTCGAGCGTCTTGAAGCCAAAGTAGTCGTAGTCAAAGTCGCGGTCGTGGATGATGGCCGAGTTAAGCACGTCCTTGTTGGCCATGATGATGTCGTACACGTCCTGGGCGATGAGCGGCGCGTCCATGCCGTTCTTGGCGTGCTTGTTGTGGTAAAACAGCTCGATGTTCTCGCTGAAGAGCTTGTTGGTGTTCTTGTGGAGGTTCGAGATCGAGATGCGCGCCGCGAGCTTGGAAAAGTCGGGGTGCTGCGTGGCGCAGTACGCCGCCGTCTCGGCCGCGAGCTCATCGAGCTCCGAGGTCGTCACGCCGGGGTACACGCCGGCCACGACCTTTTGCGAGATCTTGATCGGGTCCACGTACTCGGCGTTGAGGCCGTAGCACAGCTTGTTGATGCGCGCCGTGATCTTATCGAACTTGACGTCCTCACGACGGCCGTCGCGCTTGACCACGTACATGGTGACGCCGACAGAGAGATACAGAGAGAGAGAGAGAGGTGGGTACTTCTGCCTTTGGCTGGGAGGAGGAAGTGTCCGGCCGAGGGGAAAACGCAGAGTGGGGAGGGCAACAACGGAGGGTGTTGGCGAAGGGAACGCGGGAGATAGGGCGCAAGAATCGTTGGTTTTCGCGCCAAATCAAAAAAAAAAAAGTGGGGGAGAGGACGCGGTCTAACATTGATAAACAAACGTCCGATGGAACGAGATTCGATCTAAGTATAGTAATGACGTGGGAATAGAGGATAGGTGAGGGTGGACCACTTTATCCCTGTGGAAAGTGATCGTACTTTGTCGGGAGTTTGAGCGCGTTGACCGCGTTTCCCGCCGCTGCACTCTCCCGCCAACGTTGGGCGCGTGGAAAGTTGGCGCCGGGTTGGGTCGTTCGACCGCGTCTCCTGGTCCGATCAGCAGTTGCGGGTTTCGACCCTGCCCACAATTGCACACTGTCCCCATGACCAACGTACCCCAGCCGCTGGCGGGTCAAACCCACGGGTCGAGACGGACCAAACCTCCCACGTGGAGAGGACGGCACGCCGCGGCACGCGGTGGCCACGCGCATGGCAGCAACTTGCCGTGGCACGAGCGGGAGGAAGAGATTACGAATCGCATGTCATGCAGCCTCCATATTGATTACGAGGCCGTGACCGCATGGGTCGATGTGGCATCTGCACCACGGCCATGATTGCGTGGCAGCAGCGGTGGAGGCATCTGCACCGTGCTGTGGCCATCGTCCTCGTCCTCCTCGTGGTCACTGATTTCGTTGGCGTCGGCTGTGGCTGACAGCGCGATCGACGTAGAGCTGAGCTTCTTGGGGTGCACTAGGCGTGCATGGCGGTGTGAGGCGTCCTCTTCGTCTGGATCGAACTGAGTGAGCTCCACGAACTGGCGCGTGTACCGAGCGGCGCCTCCCACACGCAGCCCGAGCTTACGCAGGATGTGCGCGTACGCGTGGATACCCAGCAAGAACTCACTCAGCACGCACAGCAGGAAGAGCATCGTGAAGAAGCCACCGAGTGCCGTGGCCATCAGTCCTGTCAACACGCGCAGCATGAGCGGAAACGCAAGTGACCCAACGGTACGCTTTGTACGTGTGTAGCATACCGACATAGAACCATTTGGACATGGCATCGCACGTCTCGATGCGGAGCCGCACGCGAGTATCCGAGGCGGACGTGGTTGGCGATGAGGATCGTGCGAGGACCAGGTCGTAGAGTGTGTGCGCCGAGCGGTTGGCCTGCTTGACGCGGCAGTCCACGGCATCGTGGCAGACGCGCATCGTGCTGACCCAGTCCGAGGCCTGGTCCACTGACCTCCCCGGTGCGATGGCGCGGAGCGCGCGCGGCTGTGGGTCCGACCCGAGTCGCTTTGGCCAACCGTACGTGTCATAGAAATACACATCGAGCGCGTGGGTGGACGCAACGTGGATAGAGTAGCACGAATGGCCGAACAGTGTGACGAGGAACCGGTCGTGTGGCTCCAGCACGAGCTCGTCCTCGCACGGCACGACGGCCTGCCCCAGGCGAGTGCAAGACCGGAGCGCTATTGTGACATGATTGGTTATCGTATCACATTAGGAAATAGATGAGCACAATGGACTCACCTCGGGCGTGGGGTAGACCCAGTGCCAGCGGCAGCAGCCATCGCATTTTCCCCATGGCACTGTCCTTGATCAAGAATGTGACTCTTCTCCCTGGTTCCAACTTCGATGTGGGAAAACCCCAGAGAAACGTGGAAGCTCTTCTCGCATTGGCTGAAAATTTGTGCAGATCTCAACGATCTTGTGACTTTTACCTTGCTTTGATAACATACTTACCTTTTTCGTAAAATCGAGGAGGTCAGAGCTGTACGTGGACCACACTGGCCTTTCTGCTGTGCTTTTTGTCCGACGGCGGGGGGTTGAGCGTCGCATGGCGTCGGAGATCTGTGCGATGCGCGCGACGCGAGCCGCCTGTGATCACACTCCGACGCACCGTCAAAGAGCCCTCCCCGTGACACAAGATGGAAGCGCGACCCGCTGCGGTGCCGCCGCCGTCGGCGATGCTCGAGCTCGATTCGGTCGAGGGGCTCGTCGGCTTCAAGGTCGGCGTCACGATCGTCATCCTGCTCATCACGGTCGTGTCGGCGCTCGTGCCGCTTTGGATCGCGCAGAATGGGACCTCACGCGCACAGAAAATGCTCACAAAGAAGCTGCCGTTCATGACCGCGGGCGTGTTCATCGGTGTGTGTGTTTTCTCTGGCGGACTGACCTCCACTTCACCGCGGGATTAATTAGTCTGACGCGCTGGGCGATCCATGCGTAGGTTCTGGTTTGATGCATCTGCTCCCAGACGCCGTCAAGATGTACAATAAGGCGTTGCTCTCGTCGCCGGCCATGTTGAGTGCCAAGTGGATGCAGGAGTTCCCACTCATGTATTTCCTCAGTACTGTCGGCTGCATGCTCGTCTGGGCCGTCGACCTCTTGAACCTCGGCGATTCCCCCAAGATGATGGCCGTCGCGAGCGCCGCTCGTCCCAACCGTACGTACTGTCTTGCGGTCATGTGTGCATGCGTAGCTCATATATACTGTATATCCATCGGATGTGTCCTACTAGATGAGACCAGTATGTGTCGGGTCCAGATCCCTCGAGTAGCGTCATTCGGCATACGCTACCGAACCTTGTCTTCTGACGGTGGTTTGACACGGAACGCCTGCTCCTGTGGAGACGTATCATCGCCTGCCAACAAGACTTTCCATCATGCGGCCACCAGCGAAGAGACCAGATTCTTGCTCTCCCACAAAAGCGTCAAAGTGTACTCGGGCAACAAGGCGCGTGCTAGTGCACTCAAGGTAGCGCATCAAAACTCACATCTGTGCACTCACTCGATGCCACCAGTACATCTCCACGAGCACACGCACCCTCCACGCGTTAGTGAAGAAGAGAATGCATCGCTGTTTGACGAAAGCGAGGTTATCCAGGTTGATGAGCCAGAGGAAGTCACCGCCGAGGCTACCGTGAGTGAGCACGTCGTGTTCTCAGGCGAGAGCCCATTGCTCCCGTATTTATTAGCGGCGCTCTTTTCGATCCACTCGCTTATCGCCGGCTTCGCGCTAGGCGTGAACAGCACGTCCAACAAGACAGCAATCGCGACGGCCGTCGCCATCTTCAGCCACAAGGTAAGGAGAAGCGCCACGGCGTTTTTGACTGTAAACCGCGGGGCTCACATGCGTTGGCTGGCTGGCAACACAGGTTATCGAAGCCATGTCTGTGGGCGCGAACTTTGCGCGAGCAAAAGAAAGCATTGCGCGTGATCGATCCGTCGCAGTGCTCACGCTCTACAGCTTTATGACGCCGTTGGGTATCGTGCTTGGCATGGTCCTCGCGAGCGAGCTCCAAGGAATAGCCGTCCTCATGGTCGAGTCGATTGCCTTGAGCATTGCGTCTGGCAGCTTCGTGTACCTAGCGTTCCACGAGATGTCGGATGAACATGGCGCCCAGGACTGCACGCCGGTCGAGAAAATCATGCTTTTTGGCTCAGGTCTCTTCTCCATGGCAGCGCTAGCAACATGGGCGTGATAACGAGAGAAAAAGAAGATCGCACCACAGAACCCACGCAGCTGCTGGTCCTAGTGTTAATCCTTTTGTCAACTCTTGGAAAGCGATGAGGCATGAATGGTTTGGCACCTCCAAGCCGACGTTGTCTGTCTGGCCTCCAAGTGATTGCATCAATCCCATCCCAGTTGGGAGGAGCCTCATACTGTATTGGCACAATGATGGACCGAACATGGCGGTAACGGCTGCAGGAGGTTCTATTTTCTCCATGATGCTTCGACATTTTCAGCAGCGTGGGAGGATCGGAGTGGATTGGACCAACGCACATGGGTTGCCTCACCCAGACAAACCATATTATGGAAGGAACGAGAGGCACACACTGTGGGAACCGAAAACCGTTTCCGAGAAGCTTTCTTCGACGGAATCGATCGAACGCTCAAGGAATGAGAGGGCTCGCACCTTGGCAATCGAGAGCTTCAAACACGACCCACCAGCACATAAAATCGTTTTACCGGTATACGGACGGAACCTCAGTTTTCTGGCGTAGCATCTGGTTGAAAATCACGCTTTCGTAAAACACGGTTTTTCGTGAATCGTCTGGCGACACCTTTTGAGCATTACTTCGACATGTGGATCACAGTGAGGGTTGGCCCAGTCGATGGTCGCACCCGTAATACCGGCCGTATGGGTGGGTAACCTCTCCAGTCCCGCTCCGCCCAGCATGAGACGTGAAGAGCGTGGGTGTGTGCTCCAGGCACCCACACATTCTGGAAATTCGCGGAGAATCACTCACGCGCGTGCGCCATCAACAAAGGAGGCAAGCAATGACAGGTCGGGCACTCTAGTGGGTGCCCTTCTTGGTCGTCTAGGTTGCACCCATCGGCGAAAAATCGTGTTTTTGCGGCCACTGACCGCTTTTGTGGGCCATGATGGTGAGAAAATCCTTGTGTTTAGAGATCATCCCACTTGAGCCCAGCGGAGTTAAACATGCGTCCGACATTTTCGCGACGCCACAACAGCCAGGATCCCACACGACCAGACACCGTCTAGGTTGAAGTTTACTGGCTCTGGATGGGTGTCCAGACGGAGTCAACCCTCCGGATCCGTGCGCGTGAGTCGACATGCTTTTTCCGTCGTCTGGCGCTCGCTGGCTGGAGGAATCCTGGCCGATTGGGACAGCGCGCGGCTGTGGAGCGTACGTCAGTGGGATAAAAATAAAAATGCATCAATATCTTCCGCAAATGGGAGAGGAGCGCGGGCAGTTGATGGCGTCTGTGTGCCTCCTTCGTACGGTATGCGGGTGCACGCACCACACGAGGCACCTGTGCCGGCAGTCGCACGACTGCTGCGAGTGGTCCGAACGACCCCCCGAGGCAGCTGCCACGCGGTCCGCATCATAAAGGAGCCGACGATCGGACAGCACCATCGTGTCCGGTTCAAGTGGCAGGATGTCACAGCTTCTCCTCACAGACTCTGGCACCCGACGCGCTGGCGCCAGCAGAGCATGGTCGCAAAAATGTACGGAGGTCTGGGCGCCTCTCCGGCCGCCCACATCTGGGGATGACTTGAGGGGAACAAGTAACCTGGGGATACGTGTACACTATGCAGCATGGCGCCGGTGTAACACACCGTAACCAGTTTAACTATTCGAGCACTGGCGCCAGCACCGAACAGTGTGGATGCGATCGTTCGGTTGTGTCTGTGGATGCGTCTTTTATGCAGGCTTGCCTCCTACAATCCCATGCTCGCTGAAACTACAGAACTCGAATTTCGTCCTGAATTTCGAGCCACAACTTCAAAATTATCGCCAGCTTGTGTCATCGTATTATCGCGTCACCAAGCTGTCTGTCAGCAGATCACAATAATCAACCGAGGTAGGGGATCCAACACAGTGTGTTTGTTGGACATGCGTAGCGGTGGTTGAGCGCTGCTGATCTCCAGCTGTGACTGCCGACAAGCCATGGTTCACATTTTTTTTCTGCTTTCGATCAACCAAGGGTTCGAGATACTGTAGACTGGCCGTTTTGTGCGCACCCCTTGGCCGCTTTTCAAGATCGAAATGTCACCCCGAGCCCTACTTGCGGTGCCCCCCAACGCAGAGAGCGCAAGCGAGAAAGAAAGAAAACAACCACAAAACGGGGAGAGCGAGAGGCGGCTCCTCTGACGCCACTGCGAGCGCGCGACACTGTACACGCGATGGGTACAGCTGATTCGATCCCCTGTCCGGCTGTGCGGAAAGGGGGATCGCCCCTCTGTGGGCGTCTCGTGCCTCTTGTTGGTGTTGGAGCTCATTCTCCCATTTCACTCGTCCGTGCCATTAGCCTCCCGCTGACTGCACCATGCCCTACGAAAGCTTCGCGACCGAGCAGCTCGTCCACATCACCGACGTGGTCCAGGACGAGGCCACCCAGGCCTGGATGTACCTCGTGCGCATCCAGCGCGGCAACACGCGCCTGAGCGACGAGACCGCCGGCGACGACGACGGCTTCCGCCACGAGTACGTCATCAGCCGCCGCTTTAGCGAGTTCAAGCAGCTCCACAGCGTGCTCGCGCCGATCATGGGCGACAAGCTCACGCCGCTCCCGGCCGACGGGCTCATGACACTCATCCTGGCCGACAACGAAGAGCTGCTCAAGACCCGCAAGGAAGTGCTCGAGCGCATTCTGCTCGACGTGCTCCACCACCCGGTCGCGCAGGAGCTGCCCGAAGTGCTCCAGTTCCTCGGCCACGAGTCGCTCAGCGCCAAGGTGCTCCCGCCCTTTTTCAACAGCGGCAAGTGCGTCGGCTCGATCCGCAACACCTCGAGCCCGTGCTGGACCACGCTCAACCGCTCGCGCTCGTCCACGCTCGTGTCCTCGTAAAGCGGGCTCCGCTCCGAGACCAAGCACACCAACCCAAGGCACGCACCCAAGGCTCGACAGACCATCAGCATGCCTCAGGGATTGCCGCTGCTCCCAGCAGCGTCTCATGACGCGAGGGACGCATCGGCCTGCCCCCTGAACCCACGCTCGCACCCGATGACGGTGCCGTCGGTGGGGCTGCTCTCAACAACGTGAGAGTACCGACCCCAACCCAAATCTAGACGCCCCCTATAGAAGTACCAATACTGTAAGACCGAGTCGGCATGTACAAATATAGCGCCCCGTAGAATACTTTTTTCACCAGAACGATCACATACTATCCTTCGGCCGGAACATCCCCTTGCTTGCCAATTTTCGTTGTCGGCACGGTTGAGATGGGCCCATGTTGACAGAATGGGAAAATTTGCGGAACAATCCACAGCTTTTAGACGTTCTACAGCGAGGTCACTGTCATCGACCTGACATCCAAGCTCATCACGAGGAGATGCGAAGAGTACGTGCGGGATCTCATCTTGGTTCTCCCACACCGCGAAGAACAAAAAAGAAAAAGATTCCGTGGATCTGCATCTTTCCCCCCACCACGTTCCTGAAGGAGACAGAGAATACATTCGTGCGCTCCATCTTTCTCATCCCGAGACATCATGCAGCATCCATCATCGATGCTTTGCGCCCGGAGCGTCCGGTCGAAAACACAAAGCGACGATGCCACAACACCCAACGGCAACCTCAATTTCTGTTCTGCCACCGTCTCATGGGCACGCGACCTTCACCCGGCTTCCCCACGGATACCATTTTTAACCAACCATTACGATACAATGCACATTTTAGACCAACCATATCACTTTATAAATGCCGTCGATTCTGGCCAATCCGGATCCCTTTCGCCTGCGATGACGCCGTGCTGCTGTCGACGGACGGCTCTCCCTTCCCGCCAGCGTGCTGACGAGCCTTGGTACAGTTCTTCCCCTTCCCTCCCGCTGGCTTCTCCGACGATGGCGCAGGAACCGGCGCCGCTGCGCCTCCATGAGCTCGTGGCCGCGTGCATGTCCGCGGCGTGGCTCGCCGGCGAAGTGATCCGTGAGGTCGTGGCCGACGACGTGGACCTCGCGATGGTCAACAAGGCCGCCGACAAGTACGACCCGCAGACCGTCGCGGACCGGCGCGCGCAGCAGCGCATGGTCCACGCGCTGCGCGCGCTCTACCCGCAGCTGCAGATTGTGGGTGAAGAGGGCGAGCTCGAGGCGCCCGAGCCGCGCGACCGGGTCTTCGCGGACGTCGCGAGCCTGCTCTGCGACGTGCCGCTCGCGGTCGACAACGCCGAGCTCGACGCGCAGCACCTCGTCGTGTGGATGGACCCGCTCGACGGCACCAAGAAGTTTGCCGAGAAAAAGTACGACGAAGTGTCGGTGCTGCTGGGCATCGCGTACAAGAAGCGCCCCGTGGCGGGCGTCATGCACCTGCCCTTCCACGGCGGCAACAATGGCGAGACGCTCTGGGGTACGTAGCACGCTCAATAGTGTACGAGGCGATTTCCCCGTGATGTAACTTGTGTGTTTCCCCCCCTCCATAGGTGGGCCGAGCTTGGGCGTGTTCAAGACGACCCACCGTCCGGGCCTGCTCGCGGGTATCCACGTCCGCCAGGAGCGCCCGGCGCCATCGTACCCGGACCGCGCGCTCCACATCACGACCTCGGGTACTCCTTGCGAGCTCGTGAACGCGGCACTGGACGTGCTGAAACCGGTGCGCGTCAAGTACGGCGGCGCCACTGGCACCATGGCCATGTCGGTGCTCACGGGCGAGAGCGACGCGTTCTTCCGCTTCCGCAACGCAACCAAGCGTTGGGATATTTGCGCCGTCGAGCCGCTTCTCGAAGCGCTGGGCGGACGCCTCGTCGACAAGCGCGGCCGCGTGTATGAGTACGACCCGAACGACCACGAGGCCGAGTTCGACAATGCCCACGGTCTGATCGTGAGCATGAACGACGCGACCCACAAGCTCATGCTCGAAACCATGGAGCAAATCAACGTCATGAGGTCAGAAGCATCGCCCGCGTCTAATTAATAGACGACGCGCCTGTGCAAATGTCATTAACCCATCGAGCGTGTTGTCTCTGTGTGTGTATGTGATGCCCCTCCCGGTGCGGATCGACAGGACGCTTGACGGTGGCATGATGACCCCACAGTGGCTCAAGCGGCACGCGTTCCCGGCTAATCGTGTCACGGCATGCCGTGTCGTCCCTGGGACCATCCACAAGGGTAAGCACTCCATCGTCGCCTCACTGGCGATCGATGTCCACAACAAAAATGACGGCGAGGACTCCAAGACTTCAAAAATGACCAGGCACGTGTTCCTCAAGCGGTACGTTCAGGAGGAACTACCACCACGCACAGAGCGCCACTGGGCGCGCGATTTGGCGTCGTATCGTTCGGAGGCGCGCTTCTATGCAAGCGTGTATCCGCATCTCCACGCGTACCCACATATCCGCGTGATCAAGCCGCTTCACGTGGACTTCCGCGTTGGCAAAGACGGTCGCGAGACTGGTGACGGTTTTCTCGTACTCCTCGAAAATGTGCTGACGGATTCCCCGTCTTCCTCATCTCGGCTTGAACCGGCGGATTCGTTATCCAAGATCGACACGAAACACGCGCTCCAGTACCTCGCAGGTCTCCACGCGTCGGGAATCAAGTCTCCAGCGCTGATGGAACAAGTACATTCGTACCTGTGGCCCTCTGGTACGTGGTGGTCGTTCGAAAAGCGCGGCTTTGACGAATTGCGTCATGCGCCGGCCGTGTGGAAGGACGTGCTCGTGGCGTTTGACTCGGAGCTCCAAGAAGCAGGTCTAGATGTCAAGGACCCGACACTGCGCGATCTGGGGACACGTATGGTCACACACGCCGCGTACATCAGCGAGCAGCTCTTTGGTGACCAGGCATTCTCACGTGTCAAGACACTTGTCCACGGCGACTGCAAGACTGCAAACCTGTTCTTCGATTCGGAGACTCGCGAGGTCACGGCGTTCGACTGGCAGTGGGCGGGCGTTGGGCTCGGCGCGCTGGACGTCGCGAATCTGCTCAACACGTCCGTGGGGATCGCGGCACTGGAAGACGAACCGGAACTGCTCAAGTTCTACTACGACGCCTTCGAGCGCGAGCTGGACGGCGCGCTGGATCTGCGCGAGGTCTATCCGCTTGAGCTGTTCACGCGCCACTACGAGCTCGCGACGCTCGAGTACGCACGCGTACTGATCGCCAACTTTTGGCGTGACACGACGCCGCAGAGCTGCGCGCTGGACGCCCACAAGACCAACTGGGGGCTCGGCTACCGCTCCGTGCCGCACCTCGTGCGCATCGTGCGCAAGCTCCACGACGGGCTCGCGCGCGTCGCGTCCGAACAGCAGGCGTTGACGGCTTGAGAAAACACTCGGCTGCTACTTGACATAGAAAAAGGGCCTGCTTAGATACTTGCTTGACACTCCTACCGGACTACTACAACTCTGCCTCGCTATTCGCGCGCTACGACGACTACTGCTATGCCTCCCGTACTTCTTCTTACAACTTGTCTACACTTTCTACATGGGGCGCGTCTACTAATTTCTACCACGTACTCTGTTCCGTCCCCCGTCTACGTCTGGCTGAACCGCGAGAAGTCGACGCGGTTCTCCATGTCGGCCTCGACCGTGTGGCGCCGTGGCCGGTCGGCCGGGTCCCCGCTAACGTTGGTGGGGTCGCTGCGCCGCGCGGACGCGTCGTTCGCGGGTGTGCGCGTGGGCAGCAGCATCATGGTCGAGTTGCGACGCCGCTGGAGCTCCGGGTGGTTGCTCCCCGGCTGGTGGTGGACGGCGGCGGTGGCGGCGCTGCCGCCATGGACGAGCTGGTGGTGGGTCGTCTTGTGGAACTCGTAGCTGGCGTTGAACTCCTTGAAGCTCCCGGCGGGCGACGGCGGCGCGTCGCTGTACGTCTCGTAGCTCTCCGTGTTGGCGGCAAACTCGAGAAACGCCGCGGCGTCGCGCGCGCGCGGGTGCGACTCGATGGCCTTGAGGATGGCCTCGAGCACGGCGCGCTTCTTCTGGAGCACGGTCTGCGTCTCGCCCACGAAGAACGAAAAGAGCGAGTCGACCGGGAGCTTGGGCAGCACGGCCACGGCCGGCGAGATGGCCGCGTGGAGCCGCTTGAAGTCGGCGTACGAACGGCGGATGGCGTACACGTGCGGGCGGCTGTGGCCCTGCATGGAGCGCCGCACGTGGAGCAGGAAGCGCCAGGCACCCGTGCTCGTGTCCTGCACGAGCCCGCGGATGCTGAGCTGGAGCTGGCACGGGAAGCTCTCGTACGGCATGGTGCGGCCTCTAATCGAGAGGAGATAACGGTTCCAGAGGCAGTTGGGAAATGAGTTGGTGGCGGGGCGAGGACCGGGCGGGAACGCGTTTTCGGTCGAATGGTGGTGTCCAGTAGTGGCGTGCGTGGGTCGGCCGCGTCTGCTGGTGATTATTGCCGACTTTTTTGTTCTTCGCCTTCTTTTCTTTCTTTCCGTGTGCTGATGCGACCGAAAAACCTGCCCGCGGGTGAAAAGAACAAAACACAACGCGCCAACACTGGACAGTTGAGAACAAGGATGTCGAGGTCGGATCGAGCTGTGGACTTGTGTGAGCGCGAGTGGGTGCGCTCTTTCCCGTCGCTTTATGTCGCTTTTTGGTGGCAGCGAGTTGTTCTTCAAGTGGGGAGAGCCCGGCAATTTCGCGAGCGGACGATCTCGGCCGGAGAGTGTTGTGGGTGGGAACAGTCCGGTATTTGTCCTGACGCCGCCCGTTGTCTAGACGCAAACGACAACTGTGTATGACGACGCTGACGCCAGGAACTCGACCCCTCCATAGAGCAGCGGAGGTCGGTTTGGGCATCCGTCCACAAGGCTTGCCTTCAACATCCATCCCAGAGAGAATGAGGCGGTGCGTCGAATTGGCCCAGCACCATCATGATGTGCCTAAATCACTTTTTTCCGTCGGAAATTTGCTCTCGCCAGTTGATTCTCCGGTCTATCATCCAGGTGCTGGCGGGTGGTGCCGGAATTCCCCTTCCCCTCCAGCGCACTGCTCTCATCACGCTTTGGTGCGGCGGTGTGGACACCGCATTTGCTGGACGCATGGGGGCACGTGCTGCATGTCCGTTCTGGATGTTTTCTCTCTTTTTGGCGGGGGACTCGCAACGTCGCGACAACCTCGGCGCGGAGACCGCCATGGTTGGAGACACCCACATGGCACGGTGGCTTCGTTTCTCATGACACCTAAAGTGTTGAGACATCAAAATGACTAAATTGCAAAACAAGGTTAAAAGCTTCATTTCACGTTCATCAACAGGTAGTTACCTCATACCTATGGTTCGATATTACACTGGTGAGACACCTGGTAGTGTACCTATAAACATCCTAGATTTCCGTCCGGAAAAACAAGACTTGCAGTGGGCGAGGCATGCCACAACACAACAACCCGACGATCTTCTCGTGGCAGCGTCAACGTGATGATGGCTCGAAACAACGCATCGTGATGTCCAGGGGATCATGTCCACACCATGATGGCACTGCCATCCTGCCACGATAGGAGCCATGACGCCACCCGCCACGGAAGAACAAGAACAAAAAAAACTTCCACGGCACTGCTCCATGGAAACAAGTCACGTCCGATCCACGGCCGGGATCAGCAACGCGGATGAGACTCAGACAATCGCAAGCACCCTGCCGTCATCACTCGCCACGGATCCCACGATTGCCATGGCCGTTGCCAGTGAGGAGCGGTTGGAACGGCCCGCGTCATCCGTCGAGCTGGTT
Source organism: Pythium rishiriense (assembly GCA_023335895.1). NCBI lineage: Eukaryota > Oomycota > Peronosporomycetes > Pythiales > Pythiaceae > Pythium > Pythium rishiriense. The sequence goes on from JAADVT010000020.1 coordinate 15,538, forward strand.
GTCCACGGGCAACAGATCGTGGGCCTTCATGATCTCCATGATCTCGTTGCCGTCGAGCATGCGTCGGCTCGCGACGGCCTCGCGTAGCGCCTGCTGGCACTGCCGCATCCGCGCGTGCATGTCGGCCACGTCACGCTGGAGCTGGTCGTGGCGCTGCTGCCGCTGGCACAGCTCGCGGTGGGTCACGTACACAGTCTCGGTCACGCCGTAGAGCCGAGTGCGGAGCCCCAAGTGGTTGGCGACCGTCTCGGCGGTCGACGGCCACACCTGGGTCGAAGACGCCTTGGTGAGCTTGCGCACGGCGCGCTCTTGCGCGATGCGGTTGGCGTGCCACTTGGCGTGGAGCTTCTCGAGCGTGTCTTTCTCATGGGGTAGCTTGGCGCGCCGGTACAGCTCGTCCATCGGGTTCCGCTTGGCGTCCAACATGCCGAGCACCGACTTTTCGTATTTCTCCTTGGCTTTGAGCGCGGCCGTGGCCTGGCTGATCTCGTAGAGCTTGCGCGCGTTGCGGCCGCGGTACGCGCGCTGGAGCATTCGCGCCGCAAATGTCATCTCACGTTTGCGGTCGTGGAAATAGCAGCGCGCCTTGTATCCGCGATACACGCGCTGGACCAACCGCGCACTGCGCAACGTATCCTGGCGGAGCTTTTCCTGGTGAAAGGCGATTCGACCGAGGTGGCCCCGGTACACGCGTTGGACGGTGATCGTGGCGTGGGTCTGGGCTTCGCGCTTGCGCTTCAAGCGCACGCTGCGGATCCACGCCTTGAGGTACTGCTGGAGACACCGTGCCGCGACGAAACGCTTCCACTTTCTCAACTTGAGCATTCTCCGGCGCGCGAGATACCGTCGAACGAACCGCTGGAGACGAACTGCCGCTCCGCGACGGAGAAAGCCCTGGCGGAGCCAGGCCTGCGTGGCATTCTGGCCTTTCTTGGCGTACACAGCGTTTCGAATCTTGCGGAACAGCACCCCGCGGCGTCGCCCAAGATGACCGCGGTACACGCGCTGGATACGCAACGCCATTTCGTTGCGGTGGCGAGTAAACGCCGCGTGGACCACTCTTCGTAGCTTTCGGACAGCGAATGCGTACCGCGCCATGCGCTGCATGTGCACGAGAAGATTTCGCTGGCTCACATATCGCCGCCGTCCAGCAAAGCGTCGCCAGTACGATTGGATGATCGTCGCCTGTCGAGTCACCTGGGCACGATACGCGTGCACAATGCGGCGGATGCGATGAGAGCGGTACACTCCTTGGATCCGTGTTGCAGCCTGTGTCCACACCACGCGTAGCTGCTGTACACGGCGTCGTGTGGCAAACCCACGCCACATTTTCTGAATCAACGTCACGCGGTCTCGATAGAATGCCAGGTACCGTGTCAAGTTTTGTCGCCGCTGATGCTTCCGCCACTGACCTTGAATGTTGTGGATCTTTTGAACGAGCCAGCGCGCTCGCGCACGGGCGTCTCGGTGGTGGCGGCATTTACGATACCACGCGCCGATTTTATTGGCACAGGCCACTCGATGTGCTAGCACGACTCGCTGGAACGTTTGACGGCCACGGTGGCCTCGATAGACGCGCTGGATGGCCAACGCATTCGCGTTCCGCACGGCCATTCGAGCAACAAAATGAGGCCGGTACCCCCGCTGAATCCGCTTGGCGGCTCGGTTCGCCGTGAAGCGATACACTCTTGTGCGAAAGCGGCTCTGGTTGCCTCGCACACACGCCTGCACAAATACGAGAGCCTCGCGGTTCTTCTCGAGTTGTAAATGGCGGAGATAGCGTCGCCAGGATAAGAACCGGCGCACACACTTTTGGATTTTGCACGCCGCGCGCGATTGCCGTAGAAGTTTGCGTCTCGCCAAGAACAAGGCCGACTCCTCTTTTTGCTTCCAGTGGCGGAACCGTGCCTGCAGAACGCATGCTGCTTCGTATTGAGTGACGAGGTGCGCGATCAGCTCAATGTGGTGTGTCGTGAGCGGATGGAGTGCGGCACTCGCGTTCCCACCACCCGTCGCGAGGGTTTTGGACAAGGAAGGCGGTGAAGGAGCCTGTGTAAACGGCAGGAACCGACTCGCGAGCTTGAGCGTCTGGAAGGAAAGACGGTCACAGCCTCGCAGACGCAGCTCTTGGATGTGCTGGCACGCAGTCGCCAGGGATCGTACGCCACCATCGGTGATGTTGGTGTTACCGCATAAATCCACCACGCGGAGAGGAAGCTGCATGATCGCGCAGGCAGCGAGTGCTCGGTCGGTGATCGCCTTGGTGTTGGACAGCAAAAGCACCTGAAGCTGGTGGCAACAATACGCCAGCGCTTCGACCGCGGTGTCGGTCACACGGGCGCATTTCGATAGATTGATCCACTTCAATTGGACGCAGCTCGTCGCGAGGATACTGACCCCGACGTCGCAAATGTTGGTCGCGATGAAATTGAGTTTCACGAACCGCTCGGGTCGCACGCCCGACGTGAGGCTCAGCATGCACTCAGGGGTCTGTAGGTCAAGCCGCTCCGAAAGATCGAGCCGCTCCAGGCGTGGGCAGATCTTGCCCAGCACCTTGAACGTTTGGTCCGTAATGTAGCGCCCCGAGATCTTGATAGATACCAGATCGGGGCATCCCTTCGCGAGCGCGAGGATGCCTGTATCAGAAACCTTACGAAGGCCGCGCAGGTTGAGTTTCCGTAGATTTCCAGCGTGTCGCCCCAACAATCGCAGCGTGTCGTCGCTGAGGAGGTGGCAACCTTCCACGTTCAGAGTCCGCAGCTGTACCGGTGGTTGCTCCTCGTCGTTATCGACGATGTCCTCACCATCGTCGCCTTGTACCATTGCTTGAGTGGCTCGCTCTGTCTCCAAAGAAAATAGATTTGCGATCCCTTGGTCGCCGATCAGCGGGGACTCCTTCACCTTCAGGTCAGAGAGTCTTCCGGACAAGAGCGGCGCCATCAGAAGCAGCGCAAAGTCGCTCAACAAACGACAGCGAGATAAGTTGAGGTGCTCCAATTGGAGACAGCCTTTCGCGATCCAGCTGATACCAGTCTCATCGATGCGAAGCCCCGACAGGTCGAGCGACACCAATCTCGCAAGACAACGACTGGACTCAAAGCCGAAGAATGCCATGTTGTCCACATCCAGGCAGTCGCCAATACTGAGCGACACGACCTCCATCGATTTACAGGTCGAAGACGCCAAGTGTGAGACGCCTGACGACGTGATGTTTTTGCAATGGCGAATGTCTAGCGTGCGTAGTCCTGCCGCGTTGCCTGGTCGCTTAGTGGACGCCAGACACTGCAGGAACGCGTCAGTGACACCGCCACATCCGTGGGCCTTCAGCGTATGGAGCTTGGTGCAGTCACGCCACACGAGACACAACACATCGCTCGTGAAATGTCGGCACTCGCTAATGTCCAGCACCTCCAGACTACTGGAGAAATGGCGCCGAACGAGCGTCAAGCTCTCGTCTGTGAGCGCCGAGCACCTATACGATCACACCCACACACCGCACATGAGAGACCTCGTATGGAATAGACAATATCCCACACGCTATACCGAGAAATGTCAATCCAGCGCAGTTGCTTGAGGCGCTGCACGGCCGCGAACGCCGCGTCGGTCGTCGGTGTGTCAGAGATACAAAGACGCGACGGCATGCTCGGTGGCGTGGGAGAGACCACTCCACCGTTGGCGCGTCGCCCACGATGTGGCCGGCGCGTCACCGCCGCGTGGATCTCGCTCACGATCGTGGCGATCCACTCACTAGTGATCGGCAGGCTGTGCAAGTCGACCGCATCACTGGGTATCGTCCCGCTCGAGTCCTACAGTCTCACGAAATTTTTTAGCGCCACTTTGATGGGAGGTAGAAAAGCCCCCCTCCTCCACCACGCACCTTCATGTACAGCACCCTGGGGGGCACCTCCAAGCGGCGGTGGTCTCCATGGCCACTGTCACCGGAGAAGCAGCACGCGACGGCGCGTTTCACCTGGCGACAGGAGAGGAGAAAAAAAAAAACCACGAGATGCCCACCGCGTGAGCCCGTCGCAGAAAGACGACGGAGAAGGCGATGCCCACACGCACCCGCTCGGCGAGATCCACGGGGATCCGCGAGGCCGCGAGGCGTTCGTTGCGACGCTGCACGGCGCACAGGCGCGCATCCTTCGCGGCGTCCTGGTCCGCCACGCGCCACATCGCGACGCTTCCGTGAAAGGTGCCATGTTGAAGCCAGTGTGTATAGTATACATCAGAACCCAATTGGAGGCATGAGCTAGCCCAATTTTACCAATGACTGCAGGTTTGCGTGTCTTTCCTCCACGGGCCTGCTTCAGGATTGATTGAGGCTCGGGGGGGATGTGGGGACGACGATCTGGTCTCTCTTTCTGGTGCTTTTGCGTTGCGCTCTTCCACACCGTGGAACCGCACGGATAGTCACACTGGGAGTATCGAATCCCGTGGTTCTCTGATCTGGAAACCAGACCGTGGACACCGCGGGGCCGAGCCGCCGGCGCAAACACGCAGAAATGGATTCAGGCATCACCATGCGCGTGTCTATCGCCCTCGAGTCACATGAGATGTGGCAACACGTCGCGCTGGTCGTGTGGGTTGCAAGCGCGTCATGTTGGAACCTCCTGCCTCTCCCCCATAGACACGCACGGCACTCGATGGAGCCGTGTGGCAGCTTCAATCACACCAACTTCGGGGGATGCATTTCGGCCACCCCGCGTGACGAGAGGGAGGATGCGCCGAAGTTGAAAACTGTCGCAGCTGCCGGAGAACACGCGTCCCGCCCGGAAATCCACTGACCAGACCCTGGTCCGGCGACTGACTGCGGCGAGTCCCGCGGTCCAAACGCACGAGCAGTCAAAGAGATTGAAACATTGAAACTGTGGCCCCCCGTTGATCCATGACGTCACTCGACGGGGCACCTTCTCGTCAATCGATGCAGTTCGACACTGACCGTTTTAGTCCTCCAGACCCCAGGGGAAGGCTGCTTGGTGGGCGGTCGCACAAAGCACGCAGGCGCTTGAGCATTCCTCTTCGCCACCCACCTGCAACTTGCCGGCCCGGCGCTGTCCGCTCCACCTGCCCGCGAGGGAGCTGCTCACAAAAAATCCACCGGTTCCATTTTTCAAGTGGACCAAGCAGAAAAAACCCAAAATAACGGAATGTGTTTTATACAGTGTTTGAAACAGCGACTGCAACCCGCTGTGTTTGGGCGGATCTCCTTCCTCCCCCTCCAAGCAGCGGGCACACACCGTCAACATTCCACCGCACAGAGAAGCGCACGCGTTCGGCCACCGCCGACAAGGGACCGCTCACTTTGCAACTTGCAACGGAACCTCAAGCTCCTCCTCGAAGCGTACCCCCTCTTTCTCTCTCTCTCAATCCAAAGACCATGTCGCGGTGCGTACGCACATCGATCGATAGACAGTCCACCACGGCAACGTCTCACATCACCGCGTGTGTGGATCTGTGTGTAGTGGAGATCTTATTGTGTCGGGCGACTGCGGCGGCACCAACACGCGCCTCTCGCTGTGGCTGATCCCCGCGGGCGCTGTCTTCACCGGTACGGATGCCCTCGTTGCTCGCTTGGAGGCCCTCATTCTATTGCAGTTGAAGCTGAGCGATGGTCGTGGTGTGCTGGTTGGTGGCAGGCACGATCGCGCCTGGTGAGGTGATCTTCGCCAAGAAGTACGTCAACGAGCAGCACGCAAGCTTTGCGGAAGTGTGTCACCTGTTCCTGAAGGAGGCCAACCTCAACGGCCAGGTGCCCGTGGCCGCGGTCATGGCCTGCGCTGGCCCGATCCTCAACCAGACCGTGACGTTCACGAACATCAAGTTCGGTTGGTCGATCAACGGCCCTGCGCTCGAGCGCGAGCTCGGCATCAAGACGGTCAAGCTCATCAACGACTTTGCCGCCATGGGCTACGGTCTGCTGACGCTCAAGCCGCACGAGTACATCGTGATCAACGACGTGCCGCGCGAGGAGGGCCAGCCGATCGCCACGATCGGCGCCGGCACTGGTCTCGGCGAGTGCTACCTCACGGCCGGCATCGACGGCAAGTACTCGAGCTTTGCGTGCGAGGGCGGCCACACCGACTTTGCGCCGGCCGATGAGCTCGAGATTGAGATTTACAACCACCTCAAGAAGCAACTGGGCTGCCCGAACCGCCTTTCGGTCGAGCGTGTTGTGAGCGGCCCGGGCCTCGCCTCGATCTACGCCTTCCTCAGCAACAAGTTCCCGGAGAAGGTCAACAAGAAGATCCAGGCCGAGTTCGAGCAGGCTAAGACGCTCCAGGGCAAGGTCGTGGGCACCCACGCCAAGACCGATGAGCTGTGCAAGAAGGCGATGGAGATCTTTGTGGGGTACGTCTCTGCGTCATGTCATGCGATTCGGTCTTGAGTCTAGACTGACGATGGAATCGTTGTGGATGGGTGCGCAGCGCCTACGGCCGTGAAGCCGGTAACGCCATGCTCAAGTACCTCCCGCGCGGTGGCTTTTACATCACGGGCGGTCTCGCGCCGAAGAACCTCGACTTCTTCACCAAGAACCCGATCTTCAAGCAGCAGATGTTTGACAAGGGCCGCGTGTCGCCCGCAATTGAGGCCATCCCGGTCTACCTCGTGCTCACCGAGGACCTCGGCGAGCGCGGCGCGCACTACTACGCGTACCAGCTTCTCCAGAGCTACAACGAGTCGATCAAGGCCAACAGCATCGGCGCCATTAGCGAAGGCAAGTACGGCGCGCTCGCGCAGGCCGCTCTCTTCTCGGCGTTCGCCGCGGCCGGTGTCGCCATCGGTTCGGCGCTTTCCCGTACGAAGTGAAGCTCTGATTGAAACGGTGTGGCGATCTTTTTGACCCGCGACTGATGGATACACGTTGCCATTTTGTGTCATTTTGTTGCCATTTGTTGCACAGATCCGTGAGCCAGTGTGGCTTCAAGGCTTTCATTTGTATCAAGTAGTACCGTACTTTACCGATTTGAATACCCGTCGTTCTGCTCTTCAACCGTGTTTTGGTTTGATAGGGTACGATCTTACCTTATCTCGTCACAGTTGGATCACTACCAACCGCGGAACCGCACATGCCCTCAAGATCCCCAAGACCACCATGGTGTTCACGACGACCAAGATGCTCCAGCGCGCCCTGCGCGCCTCGACGCGCATGACCGGTGCGGTCTCTCGCGCTCTGTTTCTATACCTCCATGCCCCACGGTCTGACTTGTTGTTGCCATGACGACAGCGCGTTCGTCGACGCTCAAGACGGCCGCGCGCAAGCAGGTCGGCGCGTGCCAGCTGCCGGTGCTCGCCCACGGCACTGCCACGCGCCGCGCCGTCGGCGTATTTGCCGGCGTGCCACTCGTGGGCGTCGGATCCGCGGCGTTCTGCTCCGCGGCGGCGCCCAGCGCGGCGCCCGTGGCGGTGGGCGACCGCGTCTCGCTCCACATGAGCGGCAAGCTCGCGAGCGGCCAGCCGTTCGGCGAGACGGCCGGTGGCGAGCCGCTCACGTTCATTGTCGGCAGTGGCGAGGTCATTCCCGGCATCGAAGAAGGCATCGTCGGCCTGCTCAAGGGCGAGAGCAAGCTGCTCGAGATCGCGCCCGAGAAGGCGTTTGGCAAGGACAAGCAGATCCACTCGATCCCGCGCAAGCAGATGAACCTGCCGTACGTCACAAAAAAAAAACAATGTGTATATACCTGCGGTGAGACTCACGTGGATGTTTCGTTTTGGTCAGGGAGGAGGACGACAAGAACCTCGCCGTAGGTATGGTGCTGCAGATGCAGAACGGCGAGCAGGCGCGCATCGTCCAGGTCACCGAGGACGCCGTCGACATCGACCTCTCGCACCCGTTTGCCGGGGAGACGCTGTTTGTGGACGTGACGATCGTGGATGCCGTCGCGCGCGACCAGCTCTCGCCCGAGGAACAGCTCGTGCTGCCGGAGGAGATCTCGGCCGGTGACAACGCGACGTTCCCGCAGCGTGGCGACACGCTTGTGATGCACTACGTGGGCAAGCTCGCGAGCGACGGCACGGTCTTCGATTCGTCGCGCGACCGTGGCCAGCCGTTCCAGTTCACGATTGGTGTGGGCCAGGTCATCAAGGGCTGGGACGAAGGTGTGCTGCGCATGAGCAAGGGCCAGAAGGCCGTGCTGAACATCCCGGCGGTCAAGGGCTACGGCCGCGCTGGTGCCGGCGGCGTGATCCCGCCGAACGCTGACCTCATTTTTGAGGTCGAGCTGCTTGACATTCTCCGCCGTTAAGTGGAGGATGCCCCTGTGGATCGTTTGCGCATGTAAATACACAGCAACAGGAGTACTAGTAGTGGTTGCTGTGCGTGCTCTATTGATTCTGTTTGTTTTTTTAGACGATGTTGTCGTGCTCTTCGTCCTGAAGGTACGCTTCGACGTTGGCGTACCGAGCGACCGTGCCGATGACAATGATTGCTGGCGAGTAGCTTCGGTCGCTCGCTTTTGCGGCGATGTCTTCCAACGTGCCGACGAGCGTGAGCTGGCTGGGCAACGTGCCGTTGTGGATGAGCGCGACGGGCGTGTCCCGCGACTTGCCATTCTCCACGAGTCGCGTCGTCACGGTCTGTAGTGTGCGCGTCGCCATGAGCACGACCAGCGTGTCGATCTGCGCGAGCACGGCAAAGTCCATGTCGTCGGGGCGGTGCAGCGAGACGACCAGGAAGCTCTTGCTCAGGTCCTTGTGGGTGACCGGCAGGTTCACGACCGCCGGCGCCGCGAGCGCCGACGAGATGCCCGGCACCACTTCGAACGCGCAGCCGGCGCGCACGAGCGTGCGGATCTCCGAGTACACGTTGCCAAAGACCATGGGGTCGCCGCCCTTGAGGCGCACGACGATGTGGCGCGCCTGGCTCTTGGCCACGAGGATCTTGTCGATGTCGACCTGCTTGGCCGAGTCCTTCTTGCCGCCGCGCTTGCCCACGTACACGATCTCGCAGTCGCGCGGGATGAGCGCAGCGATCGCGTCGCTCACGAGATCGTCGACCACGACGACCGTCGCGAGTGACAGCAGCTGCTGACTGCGTAGTGTCATGAGCGACGGGTCGCCCGGGCCGGCGCCCACGAGGTACACTTTACCACGCGTCGCAGCCGCACGCGCCTTGCGCAGCGTAACCTTTGGGACCACGAACCGCCCATACAGGTACGCGAGCAGCGCGCCCGAGGCCACGCCCACAGCGACGTCGCGCACCGTCATGGTCGCTCACTTGAGGTTCTTGACAGGTGTGCACGACGGCTCACCTCAATGGAAACCCGTTTCTAACGTAACCGTCCTGACCACAGGGGTTGCACTGTAACCCCCCAACTTACAGGGGGTTGTGTGCGACATGCGGTTACCCCCATCCCCCCACTGTGTTTGTCTTTGCCCACCGTGTTTTGCGATTTCGGGACCGTTTGGGTTACGTTACGCACTGTACCTCCTCCTCGCGCATCAACTTCCCTCCCTCCCTGCTTCCGAGTGCCGTCATCTGCTCTGGGGACGTGGATCCCTCGCGTCGCCAGGACGCCTTAGCGGAGGAGCACGATGACCTGCGCGTCGTGCGGGTACGTACCGCCGGGCGGCACCAAGTTCTGCCCCAACTGTGGCGCGCGCATGGCCCCGGCCGTGGGCGGCGTGCCCGTCATGGTGCAACCGCCGCCCATGGCGCCGCCGGCCTTCTACAACACTGCGTACGCACAGCCGCCGCCTCAGCCGGCGCCGTGGAACGGAGCCGCTCCGTATACCCGTACGTGGGTGCGAGCGGTGAGCTTCCGTTTAGGAAGGTACTGACAGCGGGGTTTGTGTGATAGCGACGGCGATGCCGCCACCGCCGATCTACACGGCCGGCCCCATGGCCGTGGCGGCCCCTCCGTCCGCCGCAAACCCAGCGGTGAGCCCGGCCAAGACCAAGATCGACGTACCGCCGGCCGCGACCGGCGATGAGGCCGCGTCGATCTACAAGCGGATGCTCGCGGCGGTGCGCGGTGCTAACAGCAACAACGACGAAGTCGTCTCGGCGTTCAAGCGCGACTGCAAGGCGTACGGGCAGGGCGAGCTCAAGGCCAAGGTTTTCCACGAGCGGCTCGGGTCGTACTTTGGCGGCGCCATGATGGTCGAGCACATGCTGCCGCAGCTCGCGCGGCTGATCCCGGACGATCGCATGCGCAAAAAGCTTCTGAAGGCACATAACCGCATCAAAGAAGAACAGGCAGGCGCCACGGCAACGATGGAGCGCCACAGTTCCATGTCGAGTATGTCGTCGGGCAATGGCCATGATGGCGATCGAGCGCGTCCGTCGTCTGTGGCTGACATGCGCAGCTCGGAAGTGAACGGCAAATCCAAGACCGAGAGACTCACTTCCATGACTTCCAAGCTGCGCGTGCAGGGATACGGCGACAACCCCAAGTGCTCCATCTGCAGCGCCGAGTTTGACCATCTCAAGAAGCGCCGCCACCGGTGCCGCAAGTGCGGCGCCAGTGTGTGCGGTCTCTGCTCGCCAGCCAAGATGCTCATCCCACCAGAGCAGGTCGTCACGGACGCCAAGAACTACGACCCGTCACACCCGCAGCGCGTGTGCACCATCTGCGCGCCACTGCTTCATAACTTCCAGGAAGGCATGATTTCCCAGTACGCCAACTGCCACAAGGACAACCCGCACGAGTCCAAGACGCGGCTCCACTTACCCTACAGCAAGTCGCTCGAGCAAGAATGCCGCAACGCCGCCGACATTATTGGCAATTTCTTCCGACCCGACTTTGGCGCCAACAGTGACCGCTCCATCCCGGTCGCGTTCCTTAAGCGTGCCCATGGGCTCGCATTCCTAACAGTCATCAAGGCCGGATTGTTCATCTCCGCCAAGGCGGGAAGTGGCATCGTCGTCGCCAAGCTGCCGGACGGGTCCTGGTCGGCACCGTCAGCGATCGGCACAGCCGGCATCAGCGGCGGATTTGAAGTTGGTGGCGAAATTGTCGAGTTTATGATCATCTTGGGGTCCGCGGGCGCTGTTAAAGTATTCCACCGCACTCAAGTGAGTATCGGCGGTGGGCTCAGCGTCGCCGTCGGGCCATACGGACGCGAAGCGAGTGCGCAGGCCGCAGCCAGCCGCGGCGGTATCAACGCCAACTACAGCTACTCACACAGCCGCGGGCTCTTTGTGGGCGTGTCGCTCGAAGGCGCCGTGGTCACGAGCCGCGCTGAGGTGAACAGCAACTTTTACGGCAAGCAGCTCACGCCGGAGGAGATCCTGAGTGGCCACGTGCCGCGGCCGCGCGCGGCGCAGTGTCTGTACGACGCGATCAACGACGCGATGGCGGGCATCGCGCGCCACGACGCCAACGTCGCACAGGCCCAGGCGACCGTCTGCATCCACTGCGCGTGCCAACAGTTTGTGAGCAAGAACCCGTTCTCCAAAAAGTGCAAGCTCTGCAATCACACACACGACAAGTGACCTCCCCGGTTGACAGACGATGGGTACACAGGTTATCAACACATAATTGATGATTCAGACGTGGTTGTTATCCGTTCGTAACACGATAGGTTGGGGTTTCTCGAATGGAGAAAGCCAACACACAAAGCGGAGAGAGAGAGAGGAGAGAGACGACCATGACGGAGACCCCCAAGCGCCGGCGGTCGCGCTCGCGCTCGGCCGAGCCCCAGAAGCGTGCCCACACGTCACAGGAAGAGGCCTCCTCGTCGACGCGTGGCGCCGCCGCTGCGCTCCCCGATTTTGACGAGCACGAGGCGGCGCGACTGGAGCGCATCGCGCGACGCGCCGAGGAGCGCGCGGCCCAGCGGATGGCCGCGTCGGGCGCGGCATTGGTCAGTGGTGCACGCAGCAGTGGCGTGCCGCTCAAGCTGGGCGGCGACGCCGTGGTCCAGCCGGTGCCGACGGACGCCCCACCCGACAAGGTCCAGTTCCGCTCCAAGGCCCAGCGCCAGCAGGACGCACTCGCGCGGCTCGAGCAGAAGCGGCTCGAAGTGGAGCAGCAGCGCCGCGCCGCCGAGGACGCGCGCCAACAGTTTCTCCAGAAGCAGCGCGAGGCCGCGGACCGCGAGCGCGACGCGAAGCGAGGCCACCGCCACGCTGCGCGCCAGGACGACCGTGGAAACGACCGCGGCCGACGCGGCACCGCGCGCCAGGACGACAGAGCGACGTCCTCGTCCGGCTCGGCGGCCGCGACTTCTGGGTCGCGAGACCCGCGTGCGTCGTCTAGCGCGGGTACAAACGGAAGTAGTACCGTCAAGGACCCCGTGGATCTCCTGAGTGAGCGGGAGAAGCAGGCCATCAAAGACAAGTACCTGGGCAAGGTTGTCCAGAAGAAGAAAGTCGTCAAGGCCAGCGAGAAGTTTGCCAAAAACTTCCAGTTTGACTGGGAGGCCTCGGAGGATACGAGCGCCGACTTGAACCCATTGTACGCCAAGAAGCTGGAAGTCAATTTGCTGTACGGACGCGGCTACCGCGCCGGCGTCGACATGCGCGAACAGCGCAAGCACAACTCGTACCTGAATGAGCTGGCCGAGAAGCGTCAGCGCGAGCAGCGGCTCGCCGACGAGGCCAGCGGCACGATGACCAAGGAGCAGATCGAGGAGCGCCAGCGCGACCGCGACCGGGCGATGCGGTCCATGCAAGACCGCGAGCGCGATCTTGTGCGCGAAATGGCTGCGCGCGAGGCGCAAACCATGGGCACGCACTGGTCGGACAAGAGCCTCGATGAGATGCGCGAGCGCGATTGGCGCATCTTCCGCGAAGACTTTGACATCACGATTCGCGGTGGCAAGGCCCCGAACCCGTTGCGCAAGTGGGAGGAAGCTGTGGGCGTTCCCGAGGCCGTGTTCCAGGCGATTCGCGAGCTCGGCTTTGAACGCCCGTCGCCCATCCAGATGCAGGCGATCCCCATCGGTCTCCACCGCCGCGATGTCATTGGTATCGCAGAGACCGGTTCCGGTAAGACGGCGGCGTTTGTGATCCCGTTGATTTCGTATTTGTACAGCTTGCCTCAGACAATGATTGCACGTACGCCCGAGCAAGGTCCTCTCGCGCTGATCATGGCGCCGACGCGAGAGCTGGCGCTCCAGATTGAGCAGGAAGCCATCAAGCTGTGCAAGTTCACCCAGGTGGGTATGCCCGAGAAGCAACATCCGATCCGCACACTGTCTGTTGTTGGTGGTCAGAGTATTGAAGACCAGGCGTTCAAACTGCGCGAGGGTATTGACATAATAATTGGTACTCCCGGTCGTCTCATGGACTGCTTGGAGAACCACTACTTGGTCCTCAACCAGTGTAACTACGTCGTCTTGGATGAAGCCGACCGCATGATCGACATGGGTTTCGAGCCACAGGTTGTCGCTGTGCTCGAAAACATGGGCTCATTACTCAAGTCAGAAAATGAAGAAGAAATGGAACAGCAATTATCTCTTGCCGGTGCCGGTAAGGACCACCGCTTGCGAGTCACGACGATGTTTAGTGCGACCATGCCGCCCGAGGTAGAGCGCCTGGCGAAGACGTTCTTGCGCCACCCGGCGATCGTGAAGATTGGTGACGAAGATTCAGGCAAGAACAAGCGTATCGACCAGCGTGTGATGTTCATGAATGCAAGCAAGAAGCGCACCAAGATCGTCGAACTTCTCGGCTCGATCCTTTCAGGTCAGCCTCGCTCACGCAAGGAGAAGGCCGGTGCAGACTCGCAGAAGGTCATCGTGTTTGTCAACGTCAAGAAAGAGTGTGACAGTGTGGCTAAGCATATTTCTTCAAGCGGCTTCCGGGCCACCATTCTTCATGGTGGTAAATCCCAAGACCAGCGTGAAGAAAGCCTACAGCAATTCCGCGAAGGGTTCTGCGACGTGCTCGTTGCAACGGATGTTGCTGGTCGTGGTCTCGATATTCCAGACGTGACCCACGTGATCAACTTCGACCTGCCATCCAAGATCCAGGCGTACACGCATCGTATTGGTCGTACGGGTCGTGCCGGAAAGGATGGCGTCGCCATCTCGTTCTTGACGGACGAAGACGAAGAGATCATGTATGATCTCAAGCAGTACCTCATCTCCACAGACATGCCTGTGCCATCCGAACTGGCGTCTCACCCTTCGGCGAAGGCGGCTTACGGCGCACGTGACGAGAAGGGCAACATGATTGCCAAGTCCAAGCGCGACACGGTCATTTTCGCCAAGTAAGTGGAGCGAAAGATGCGTACGTGATCTAGCTGTCCTGCTTTATAAAATATAACCCTTGGGTGGAGCCGAGTGTTTCGTGAGAAACCATCATGCTTCGTGTTTACCCCGGCTTTGGTGGCCGAGTGCCGTCTACTTCATGGTTGACGAAAGCTGCGCTTGGACGCGACTCGTCGTAGCTTCTCTCATGGCGTGCATTAGTTCGTCTTGTCTCTAGGTCTGTGGTTCGGATTCGGATTCGGATTCAACATCTCTAACTGATCTCTATGGAGACGCCCAGGTGGTGCGAGTCGCTGTCGAAGTTGCGCACGTCCATTTGCGCGGACACGCGGGTCTTCAAGTGCTTGGAGGTCTGCCACTCGTACGCTCCGATAAACACGCCGTCCGAGCCCAGCGAGCTCGCGACGGTCTCGTTCTCCGACAGATCGTACCGCGACCGCAGCCGCAGCGTCTTGCTCTCTTTCCGCGCGTCGTACGAGAACTCCGAGCCCACCAACAGCTCGGGCGTCACAGTCTGGGCCACGCTCAGCTGTACCTTCTTGCCCTTGTCCGTGCTGCATCCACGCACCATAATCCACAGGTAATTAGCTCCTCGTCCGGTTGGTGTGTTACACGCTGGGCACTCATGCACGTACACTTCGAGCAGCGCCGCGAGGTCGTCGTGCGCGTAGCTCGACGCAAACTTGAGCTCCGTGACGCGGCCGAGCCGGTCACTGTGGTCCAGCCCAACATCGTAGGCACCGAGCACGCCGAGTGCAACATCCTACAGCAGACAACAAGTCAACAACATCGCTCTTTCCCCAGCCGCCCGTCGCATGACACACAGACGTACGCCCAGCTTGGCGCCGCACGTGGCCTGCAGCGTGGGTCCGTTCACAGCGTCGATCTTGACGCCGGCAAAAACGTTTTGGTCGCGGTAGTCGCAGCCAATGCGCGCAAACGACGCCGGCATCTTCTCGGTCGCCGACTCGTGGGCCTCGAGCGTGAAGCGCACGCGGTCGCTCGCGCGGAGATGGGCCTGGAGCTCCAGGTGGCGCTGCGAGCTTATCCGGAGGCTCGACGTGATCATCGGGTTGAGCTGCGACTCGAAGACCAGCGCCGAGGCCACGCCGCGCTTGCCCCCGCGGTGGAAGAACGGCGACACGACCTGCGTCTGGAGCCCGACGCGCGCGCCGCTGGGCGTCGCGGCCGACACGGTCGCGGCGTGGCGCGAGTGGTCGGCCGGCTCGAGCGGCTCCTTGAACGCGCGCCGCTCCTCCACAAAGTCGCTGTACAGACAGCTGCTCAGCGCGCGCCGTGCCGCCATCGCTGCCTCGTGGTGTGGTCGACCAGCGCGAGGAGCTCCGTTTGACTTCCTTCTCCCCCACCGGCGGGACCACCAAGTTCCAGAGTACTACACGCCATCGGTGGTCGAGCGAGTGCCTTGTGACCACAATAGGTACGAATGTGGCCGAAGCCGAGACTATCACCACCGAAATCTACAGAGCGTGACTTGGATTGGCTATAAAAAGGATTCGTAATCCCACCAAGCGATCCGATTGGGGATTATGCGCAAACGAAGAGCTACGTCACTTCACCCTCGGAAAAAAAGCCGATCCGCACGGCATGACAAAAAATTCAGCTCCAGGCTGGCGGCGGATCCTGTCTTTCGGTCGGAACTTCAATTGGCGATTCGCCTCCGACCCCGCAAGCCGTCTTCCTCCTCTCTATCCTCCGAGTACACCATGTCGGCCGTGCTGTTTGTGGGCACGTACACGCAAACGCTGGGCCACGTCGACGGCAAGGGCAAGGGCATCTACGCCTTCTCGCTGGACCGCGCGACGGGCGCGCTCGCGCCGCTCGCCGTCACGGAAAACGTCGGCCACAACCCGAGCTACGTCACGAGCTCGCGCTCTACGCTCTACGCCGTGAACGAGACCAACGCGCCGTCCAAGGACGACCCAAGCAAGCCCACGGGGTACGTCAAGGCCTTTGCGATCGGCGCGCACGGCACGCTCACCGAGCTCAACGCGCAAGAAGCCGGCGGTGCCGACTCGTGCCACGTCGCGCTTTCACCCGCCGGCGACTTTCTCACAGTCGCCAACTACAGCGGCGGCAACCTGCGTCTGTACCCGATCTCCAAGCAGGACGGCTCGCTCGGCGCACCCTCGGACACTCACGCGTTCTCGGGCGCGTCGATGGCCGTGCCCGACCGCCAGGAGGCCGCGCACGTGCACAGCACGACGTGGCTCACGCGCAAGTCGGACGGCGCGCACACGCTCATCGCTGCGGACCTCGGCAACGACGTCGCCGCGCAGTTTGTGCTCAACGCCGAAGCTCAAACGCTCGAGCCAAACAGCGCTGTGCCGTTTGCCAAGCGGCCGGCAGGCGCCGGGCCGCGCCACTTTGCCGTGCATAACACGCTTTCGGTCGCGTACGTGCTGGACGAACTCTCGAGCACGGTTGGCGTCCACCCAATCGACGAAGTGACCGGTGCGCTGTCGCTTGAGTCGATCCAGACCGTGTCGATGCTTCCCGCCGACTTCACGGGCTCAACGCTGGCTGCCGATATCCACGTGTCAACGTGTGGCAAGTTTGTGTACGCGTCCAGCCGCGGCCACGACTCGATCGCCGGCTTCAAGATCGACGCGCAGAAGCAGGGCACGCTCGAGCCCATTGGCTTCACGTCTACGCGCGGCAAGGCGCCGCGCTCGTTCCTCATCGACGGCCACTGGCTGTTGGCCGCGAACCAGAACTCCGACACCATCGAAGTCTTCCAGATCGACGAGCAGACCGGCACGCTGTCGTTCACGGGCCACAGCGTCGCGTGCCCGACGCCCGTGTCGCTCACCATTGTGCCGTCCGCCTAAACCAGTGCCAGGGCCAACGTCCGTTCGGCTATTTTTTGCCATTAGGGGGACATGTCGACACAAACAGATTGCGTTTATGGTTGTTACGTTTGCGCCATTCGCTCTTCATTTTTCTTCCGCGTTGTGTCATTTATCACCACCACACCATGCCGCGCACAGCGACGCCGCCGCTTGGCGTGTGGTCGGTTGAGGGCAACGACGCCCGCGTGGCAGCTCTGGGCGGCGCCGCCACGCTGGCGTCGGTCGCGGACCGAGTCTCCCCCATCTCGGGCAGCTTCCGCCGCGATCTGCTGGGCTTCTGCAAAGCCGCGCAGCTCGTGCCGCACCCGCAGTTGCTGCCGTTCCACCCGGACGAAGAAGACCCGACCAACAACGGCGAGCTGCTTCTTCCTGCCGCCACTGGCGAGAAAGGCGCTCCGGGTGTCGTGTTTGACCTCACCGAGATCGACACAGTGACAGTCAAAAACTGGCGTATTGACGACGGTAGCTTCGCGGCGCTCTGCTTTGCTCTGCAGCGTTGCAGCGTGGTCCACACCGTCATGTGCGTAGCCGTATAGCGAACAGGTCTTCCAAGAGTTGATCTGTCCTCCTCATCGCGGTAACTGTCTTGTCCTGCTGTGGCTGTAGCCTCTTTAACGTGCAGCTTCGAGCCGATCAAGTCGAGACGCTGTGCCACCTGCTCCCACAGACCTCGGTCACGCGGTTCCATTTGGACTGGAACGATGATGGAGGCCGCGCCGACGACGAGTCGCGGCCGCTTGTCACGGGATCAGCGTTTTCAGAGCTGCTCGCACCCACGTCCAACATCTCAACGCTCTCGCTGCGTCGCTGCGGCCTCACGGCTGAGCACGCGTCCGCCATCGCTCAGGCACTTCGCACCAATACGACACTTCAACTGCTCAACCTCTTCGATAATCCATTGATCGGAGACCTTGGCGCGCTGGAGATTGCGTACGCGCTGCCGTTCAACGAGTCACTCAAGTCACTTTCGCTTGGCAACACGACACTCTCCGGCAACGCCGCGCGCGTGTTGGTCGAAGTCGTGTGTCCCAAGTACGTGGCACCGCCGGCGTTACTTCAGGTCCTGGAGGACGCCGAGCCGCGCATCCAGGCCGAGCTGGACCAGGCCAAGAAGGCCAAGAAGAAGCTCGACCGCGCGACAGTCATCCAGACGTTGGGGTTGCCGGTGCTAGAGGCGATCGATGGCATCCAGTACGCTGTCGGCAACGCGACACTTGAGGACCTCGTGCTTAGCGGGAACGAGCTCATCGAACAGAGTGACGTGCTGGCCATGAACGCGCTCGTGGACCAGCACCACGCGGATATCCACCTGACTCGGATCAAACTGCAGCGCATCACCGCGCTCAAGCCGCTCGCGTCGCACACCCACGCTCTCCACGGCATCTTCCAGTTGTAAAACCTTCCCCACTCTAACCCAAAACAAAACAAAAAAAAACAAAGGCTTGGGCTCACGAGGTCTTGGTGTGGACTTCCTCCGGGGACAGCTCGTCGGCAAAGATCTCGCGGTCCTGGACGCGCTCGAGCGCGATCAGAGACGTGACGAACGGGAGCCCGACGCGGAGCGCGAGCGCGAGCAGCACGACGAGCCACCCGATGAGCACGAGCGTGTCGCGCGGGAACGCCGCGAGCAGCATCTCCTCGACCACAATGTTGTACACGCACACGCGCTGCGCGAGGTCCAGCACGGGCGACACGCCCTCGACGTCGCCGCGGACGGCGATCTCGACGATGAACTCGCCCTTCCGGACAGACTCGACGTGGTCGTCGCCGGGGTCGTCGGCCGTCGGCTCGTGGGCCTTTGGTGGGTCGTGGGCGCCCGGGAGATCGTCAAACCGGAACCGCTCCTCGCGGTGCTGCTGCGCGGCGCCGGCCACGCCGCCCAGCGGCACGCGCGCGTGCGCACGGAGCAGCTCCTGCGGCAGCAGCCGGAGCTTCTCCGTGTTGAGCATACGGCGTGGCACTTTGCGGACGACTGCGCCGTCTGCCGCGGTGGTCGTGGGTGCGAGCAGCACCTGCTGGACGTCCACCGTGAACGTGGTCGGCAGGCTCGCCGGGTACGAGATCTTGAGGTCGTACACCTTGTGCGGGTCGAGGTCGTGGACGTGGAAGAGCTGGACATCGCCACAAATGTGCTTTTGGAAATCGCGCGACTGCTCCGGGTACAAGTGGACGATTTGCGCGGCGCGCGCGCCGTTGGATTGCGCGATCACGCACGCGCCGACAGAGACACAGAGCGCCGCGACCAGAGCCGTGTGGCGCGCGCGACGGGCGGCGCACGGAGACGTCATGGTGTGTGGAGCCGTGGGGCGAAAGACCGAAGAGGATGATGGAGAAAAGTTGGCGAAGGGCGCTGAACCGTAATACAGTTACGAACCGCTTTGGTTGAAGCCTGTCTGATACAAACTATGGAGCTTTTCCTCTTAAATACGGATCTCGGTCTGGATGGGTACATGTTACGTCAGCATCTTGGCGCGGAGCACGATTTGGACGACACGCGTGTCGCTCTCGCCGACGCCTTTGGCGCTGGCGCCACTGGCACTGCCAGCCACTGGCAGTGGCCGCCAGAGCGCGCCGCCCTTGAGAGTGCAGGCCACACGCACTTGGATCCACTGCGCGACCGCAAGCTCCGGGTGCGCGCCATCGTCGCCGTCGCGCGTCGGCCGCTGGAACGTGATGTGCACGGGCAGTTGCTGCGCCGCGGAGAGCGCTCCCTTCGTGGGCTCGAGCGTAAACATCTTGGCGTACTGTGGCCGCTCGATGGTGTCCTCGACCGCCAACTCGAACGTGCCCACAGTGCCCCCAGCTTTGCCGGTATTGGCGCCGTCGTCGTCGGTGGCGAGTGCCGCGCCCACGAAAACGGTTTGCGTCTCGGACGCAAGCATCTCGCTGTCAAACACGATCGTCAGGGGCGCCGGCGCCCTCTTGATGGCTGGAATCGACAGCGCCGCCGACAAGAGACTAGTGGAACCGCCGCCCAGCAACGCCGCGAGGTTCACCGACGGCGGCACGTCCAAGCTGTCCTCGACCGCCGGCGTGGCTAACAGCTTGGGTGGCTCGTGCGGGTTGAACACGTACAATTGGTTTTCCCAACATCGTCCCGAGAGCGAGACCACGTGGCGCTCCGACTCGTTCGGCACTTGAATGAGAAACTGTTGGTGGTAGTGGTGTGGGCGCTGGTGGTCCGGAAAGAACAAGACCTTGACGGACAGCGTGGTCTGCGCGGGGATCGTCGCCTCGCAAGGCGAGAACGTGAACACCGGTAGTCCAGAGCTCGTCACCGGCGGGTTTCGTGACTGCTCGTCCGACAACGGCACGATCGCCAGCGTCAGTGGGAAGCCACTCGCGTTTGTGAGTTGCAGCTCGCTTGTCGTACGGCTCCGCGCGAGTACGTCCTTGAAGTCGATCAACCCGTCTTCTGGGACGATACACAGGCTTGGATTCACGCCTTCACCGCGGAGCGCGACGCGGATCACGCCCAATTCGGGGCACGACAGCTCGAGCTCGTCCTCGTACAGGAGCGGAGACTGCGGGCGGAACTCCATTTTGATCTTCCGTGTTCCACCCCGCCCCGGGATCGTGCGCTGGAGGCTGTTGATCATGCGAAACCCGCCGAGCGCATGGAGTGGGCGGCTACGTAATAGTACATCGCGCACACTTTGGTTTGTAAACACGAGGTCACGCACGAGTGTCTGGCCGATCGCGACCTGGCCAAAGTCCAAGTCGCGTGGCATCGCAAACAACTTGGCCTCGACGACGGTCGTGCGTACTTGAAAGGCCACTAATGATCCGCTTTGGTGGAAGCAGAGTACCGTCCACGTGTGGTGGACACTTCGCTCTTCCGCGGGCACACCCTTGGTATCCATCCACGCCGGTGGCTTGGACATGGTTCCTGTCACGGCCTTCACATTCGGTGGAACTCGGTCTTTGCCACTTCGACTTGAATTGACAGTGACGCTACTTGCCAGGGCTGTCGGCACGCCAGCCGCGGCCGCTAGGTCTTCGCTCGTTGCATACTCACCCGCCTTCAGCTCAAATAGCTCCTCACTGGCCGTGAACTCCACTTCGACACGAACACTGCCACGAGGAGTGATCGTTGCAACGGTCGGCGTCACTCGCAGCACGTCTTTGCCTTCGGCGGGTACGACGAGCTCCATTGTCTGTGGTTTGTCGCTATTGTTGGAGCACGTGATGCTGTACAGTTGGATCTGATGGAGCTGCGTCGCCGCGAGTTGCACTACGGTATGCGAGAACACGAGTGGTGTCGCAACGCACTCGCCCGTCACGGGGATAACGTACTCGTCGGTCGTGGTCGTGCGGCACACGAGTCGACTCGAGAGTGTCGTAGCACTGGCGTTGGGCAGATAAACAACGCGGAGCGCTTTCGTTTCCTCGGGGAGCAGCGTCGCAAGGCCGTCGTCAGCATTGTTGGACGAAGTCGTTGGGTTCTCAAGCCGTATTTCTGGCGGTAGCTTGACGAATGCGATGCGTTGCGGTAACCGAGACGCGTTGGTGATCTCCAACACGTGCGATACGCTGTGGCCCAACGTGCACGCACCGAAGTCCAGTCGCTTCTGGGAAAAAGTCAGCGCAGCAGATGAGATCCGCGCCTGGAGAATGAAGTACACAGGCACGACCTGGTCCGGTACAACAATCTGGATGGGCACGGCGATGAAGCCCAGTGCGGCGCTTCCAAACAACTTGGCCTCGAGCCGCTTCCACATTCCAGCGTGCGGGCGAAACTTGATCTGCACCGGGAACTTGCCTGCCCGGGCAACGTCGTCCTGTGGGTCGCCACCGCTTCCGGAAACTGGTGTTGCGCCTTGTACAAAGCCCATGTTCGGGTGAAACTCAACACAGCCGTCGAGCGCCTTGGGCACGCGGATCTGCATCTTGAGTGCCACGCCGCCACGATTGCACACGATCAACTGTTGCCGATAGAGTCGGTCGTACAGACAACACCGGAAATCCAGCTCGTGGTGCGCGACAAAGATTGGCACGCGCGTCGCGTGGGCCGTGACCTCGATTGGCATGGGCATCAGGAGCTGCGCCGACCAAAAGGCTGAGCGATACGCTGCTGTCACTTGTGGGAACTCGACGAGAAAAAGCTCGTTGTCAAGATGCATGGGAGATGCCGGCGCAAACGTGAAAGCGATCGAAGAACATGAATATCCGTCGACCGTGCCTGAAGCTGTGTGCCGTATAGGCACATCTGCACCGTCTGGTTTGAACACGGTGGTCGCGCGTGCATGGTCCAGAATTGACTGCTCGTCGCTCGAGAGTTCCACGCGCTCAGTCATCACGCCGATCTCTCCAATGATCGAAGCACCTGAGGCCGAGTTCGTCAAGGTTCCCGAACCGCTGAGCGGTACACCAGGGGCTCCATCGTCTTGATCTTGTTCTGTTATTTCTCCTTCGATCATCGCTGAAACAGTATCTCCATCCGCTATGTCCTCACTTCTGTCACCAGATAAACTGACAAGAGGAACTCCGTCCAACACGCCGACCTCCCCTTGGGACGCCGCCAGCTCCTCGCCCCGTTTGTCGGCTTCGGCGTGGTCCTCTACGCGTTCGTCCGTGGATTCTCCCATCCCTGACGGACTCTCTTCGTCATCCTGCTCTGGCACTGTTTGTTCAGGAGTGGCCAACGAGTGCCTGATTCGCCGCACCAGAAACTCAAGCGGCAGCGCTCCGCGGTTCTCCAGCTTGAGTGTGAGTACCCGTTTCTCGCCGGCAACGACGTCGCGGAACGCGAGCGCGCGTGTCTCCATCACGGGGACAGCCTTTTTGCACGTACAGCGCAGCGGGATGGAGAACGGACCGGTTTGGGCGATCGCTGGAATGACCGTGTCGATGTCTCTCGCCTGGATCGCCGTGAACGTGATGGAAATGCGGCACGCCATGCCCGCGGACATGCGACCGGGCTTGTCGAACGTGATCTCGAAGAATTCTTTGATCGTGCCATCGAGGTCAAGTAATTTGAAGTGGTTGAACGTGTTCGAAACGTTTGTGAGCGTAAACACGAGCGTCATGGGCTCGCCCACCTCAAAGTCCTTGAACCAAATCTCCGGGGGGTCCGCGAGGAACGCTCGCCCTGTAAACTCCTTACCCCATACTACTTGCTTCTGGAAGATATTGTTCTTCTGTCGCTCACGCGCCTGCTCCAGCATGCGCTGCTCGAGTACACTACGGTGTGGTTTGCCAAACCCCTTTTTCAGTTTGGACGGTTCGGTCGCGTCCCCCGCCGACGTCGTTCGAGCCAGCGGAGGAAGCGCCGCTTTGGATACTTTTACGTCGCCGTCGCGCTCGAGGATCGAATGGTTCAGTTCTTCCAGATCATTCCCCGGGATGACGGCCGCCGCAGAGGCGCTGGCTGTCAAAGTGGCGGCTGGAGACGACGCTCGCTCAGCGTCATTGTTGTTGTGGCTGGTTTCCCCGTATCTTGGCAAGAGCATCGACGTGGGCTCGGCGCCGGCTGCGTCCCGGTGGGCTCGCTTGCGGTGCACTTTATCGACAATGCGATGGCGCTGCTCAGCGTCGTGGACCAAGTTCTTGCCGAGTCCAAAGCTGCGGTCTTTGATCGTGGTCTCCTGCGACGGATACAGGCGAAACTCTTTACCCGTCGGGTCCATGGTCTCTTTGCCCGTGCGCGTGACCAGGTAATGCTTCGTGCGCTCTTCGACGGCCGCGCGCCCCATTTCCTTTTGGTATTTTTTCTCGTACGCGCGCTGCTCCTCGGCGATCCGCTGCTGGCGCTGCGTCCACACCTTTTCGACTTCGAGGTGTTTGAGGATCGACACTTGCTTGTCTTGGATCCGCTGCTCGATCGCCTTGCGCTCTTTCGTGGCGGCTTCGCGGACATTGCGCGCGCGCGTGACCTCGTACGGGTTGAGCCCCTGGCCGAGGAGCTCGTCAAACCGTTTGGCGTCCTGCTCGTCTCGCTCACGCACGTGGCGGTCAGCCAACGCATTACGCGACTGGATCGCCGCCGCCGACTTGTCGATTGACCCCTTGAGCGTGAGGACCGCGTCGACCCGCGTGCTGCGCTTTTTCTTGTCGAGCGCAATCATCTTCGGAAGGTACTTGCGGTCGTTTTGGAACGACTCGTGGAGCCGCGCATGCTCGGGGGACCGTGGCGGCGGTCGAGGCTCCGCTGGGATCCCATTATCACCGCTGACATCCCGTGAGCTCGAAGGGGACGTTGCCTGCATCGCGGGAGCGTATCCACTCGACGTGTGTGGGATCGAAAGTCTAACTTGGCATTTCCGATTTTGTTCAGTCCAAAGAGGCGCGCGAAACGACGCCAAAGTCCTCCGAGACCTTGGGAGGCGAACCTAGGACTCATCACAATCCGAAAGGAAACAAATGCACCGTGGCCCATTCCCTCGCAATGACTCCTCACAAACCAAATCACAATCAGAAATGCATTTTCTTCCGAGCATCGTATACATCAAGCGTAGCGTACATGTGCCTGTCGCTAGTGGGCGGGGAAAGGATAGATAGGAAATAATAGAACAAAACAAGCAGCAAGTCGGCTTCCAGCCGTGCACACGCACACAGGGGACAAAACACAAGTGAAGCCGCACTCGAGGAACGATAATCCGGAGGCGTTGGCAGTCGGCTGGGTTGATAGCGAGCCGTTCATAAATCGTTTTGCTGGCATACGACCGGCGACGTGAGCCGTGGCTCCTCCATGGCGTAGTCTACATTGTCTAGGGCAAACGTGTCGCTCAAAGAAGCGTACGAGCCGTGCTTTTCGCCATGCTGGAGGTAAGCCGTCAGGGAATCGAACTGATTGGCACCAACAACTCAGTCGTCAACTCTTTGTACTCCAAATGCGTTCATACAAAACGAAACTCCACGTACCGATCCACCAAACAAGGCCTGCGTTGTCGCGGGACGCAGTTTCTCAGTCGATTTCCACTGCATCGGTCCGAACGAGGAGGCATCGACGTCCATGTAGTCGGGCTGGTCGATGCCACTCGTCGAGTACGTCTCGAGCGCGGCGAGTTCTTTTGTCCACGACGGCTGAGACGCTGGTGCTAGTGCCGGCTCCTGCTTGAACCCACTCGAACTTGTGGTCTCAAATATATCCCTACCCAGAACTGCCGACGGACCGTTCAGGCCTGAAACATGCAATTTCGAACCATCTTTCATATCCTCCCCAGCTACACTCAACGGCTCGACCGCGTCAACGCCAAACGAGTCGACCGTTGAACCCGTAAAATATGGCTTCAGAGTCCCCGGGTGCGCAGGTGAAATCTCCAGCGAGTCTGGGAACTCGAGCTTGATCGACGCCATAGGATCGTCCTCCGTCACGAGCGATTGCGCCATCATGGTGCTGCCCGGTGGACTGTCGTGGATCATCGACATCTTCTCCAAATGGGTCGTTAGGTACTGTGCATCCGAGTGGGTCAGCCACTCATCTTCGGGCTCTGGGAATCGTCCGCCAGATGATGACGCTCGCGATGACTCGGTCGCATCTTCGAACGAGCCTGAGCCGACCAGTTCCAGCGTCGAATCACCGACGTCGGAGGTATCACAGTCCGCCAACACAGACAAGATGTCGCTGTCGATTGCATCTTCCACGCTAGACACGGGTGAGTCAGAGTGTTGTGAGTGCGCGATCGCAAACCTCCAGTCGTAAAGAGGTCTCCCGTACGCTGGCGCCGACGGCGGTCCCATGATAAAGCTACCGCTACCCGTCGAATTGTCACTTGTGCTACGGTCCATGGTCGGCGGGCGGATCTCGTCGCGGATCACGAATGGCTCCATCACGTCCTGGAGCGATTCCGATTTCGAGCGGCTCTTGTTACGGCGCAGGGGCGGTTTGCCTCCGTTGCGTGGCGTGCCCGACAGCCGGCCTCGCCGTGTCGCTGCCTTCGCTTTTCCACCAGACGGGGTCGCGTCGCCAGTCGCCAGCGGCACCAGAGGAGGCGTCGGTGTTGGGGGCGGAGCAGGCGGACCAGTTACTGCCGCCGAGGCGTAGTGCAGACCGAGAGGACTGGCCGTGGAGAACGAAATGGGCATCGAGTTGGAGCGCGCGCGTAGGTGCTGCCGCGAGTGGCGTAGCGACTGGGCCGGCGGCGACGCCAAGAGAAAGTCGTTCGAGAGCGTGTCGTTGTCCGGGACCAGCGTGGCGGCCGCCGCTGCCGCCACGTCAAACCCATGGAGTGTGAGTCCGTCGATGCCAGCGGGGCGGATCGTCACGGTGCGCGCGCCACTGGTCCCCGCGCCACGGCCCATGGCGCTCGGGAGGCTTCGTGGCGTGCGGTGCAGTGGCAGGAAAAAGTTGTTGAGCTAGTGCGTTCACAAAAGGTGTGAGCTCCTTGAACCGGGGAGGAGCCACGGAGGAGGCGTTGACAGAGAAAGAGAGAGAGGAGAGAGAGGAGAGAGCGGAGCGCGTACCTGAGCAGCCTGCGCGCCGGGCTCGGGGCTCTGGTTACGGTGTTTTAAGCGCTGGTGCTGAGTGAGCGATCCTTCCGACCCGTACGCCTGCCGTGGAGAAGGAGGAGGAGGGAGGAGGGTTAATTCCGCTACTACTTTGATTCTCCCCTCCACTTGTCCTCTGCTCTCACCTTCGTGCAGCCTGGATACGTACACGGGTACTTGCGGTCGATCTGAGCGGCCGTGCGTCGGCGCCGCTTCTTGCCGGTGCTGCATGGCACGGCCACGGGTGTCTTGCCGTCCTCCGCGCTCCCCTCCTCGGGGTCCTCCGTGTCGCCGAGCCCCATGGCGGCCGCGGACCCGACCGAGAGCGCGCGCTGCTTGCCTTTCGCGGCCGGTTTGGGCGGCAGATCGGCCGTCTGGATGCGGAGCTACAAGCCACATCAAGTGTGTCAGTCCCACCACAGACGCCTCTCCTCTCCTCTCCTCTCCGTCCGACAGAACCCACATCCTGGGAGGCTTTGAACTTGGCCAGATTACTGGTCGCTGGTCCGGCACCGGACGCGGTGTCCGCTCCGCCGCTGCTCGAGGCGTCCGCGTTGGCGTCTCTCCGGGGGGAGTCGGATTGGTTGCTGGGGGACGCACCGCCGTCGTCGCCGCTGTGGCCACTCGACTGGGCCGCGTCATCCATGGGAACGTCCTCCGACGGCGGTGACGACGTCGCGGACGAGAGCGACTCCTTCATCTCCATCTGGCTTAGGTTTCACATTGTGAGAAAACCACGGTCATTGCTCCATTTGGAAACGAGGGAGGCGACGCGAGACCGAGCTGAGGGGAGGGGAGGGGGGCCGCCCCCAATGTGCGACAGGGGACGGAGGGATGACCTCGTCCCCTCTTCCTTGACGGCATCCGCTCCGCCTTCTCCATATAACACACGCAGGCACTTACCACGGGGGAGCTCGTTCGCGAACTGCGAGACGGTCTCGTGGTCTCCTTCCGCCACCACCTCCTCTGCGTAGATGACGCCAACGGAACAGCGGGCAGTCGTTTTTTTTTTTTTGTTCCCCGCGTTCTTTCTAACGATTTTCGGTCCCCGGAACCCGTTCACACGCAGCGCTCACCCACGGTGCTGAGTTGTTTCCTTTGAAGGAGAGCGCAAGTGTCGAGTCCGCCCGAACGCGATTGCCTCGTGTCCGTCCGGCTGCTCGTCGGTCCGCTCGCCCACGAACTCGTCCGCTAGCCAGGTTCTGTGTTGCGTGTGCTGATCGGGCCGTCCCCTCCGCTCCGCTCCGCTCGGGGCGTTCCTCCGCACTTCCTGCGTTCTTTCCTCCGCTCCTCCTCTGCTTGTGGAGTGGTCCCTGGTTCGAGAAATCTCAAGAGCTATGCGGCAGTGTTGTTCTTTATTTTGTCACCTTTTGGCTTGATTTGTGACTCGGATTGCAAACTTGGGATCGCAAACACAGCAAAAGAAAAAAAAACACAAACGCACACACAACACAAAAACAACAAAAAAGTCCCAGAACACGATTCGCTTGTGGAGCCCACATGCAAATCGTGTTCGGAGAAGGTCGAGCGGGTCCGCTCACATTCTTGCCTCTTCATCGAGTCTGTGATCATGCAACGGGATGCAAAGAACAAGCCCAGCCTTGACCATCCACACTGGACACCAATATGGGGAGGAGGTGCTGCGGGTCTATGATGATGGATGCCGTGGTTCGCTGCCATCACGAATCGTCTGCCATGTCTGAGAAACACAACGGGTTGCGGTTACGGCAGCATTGTTTGTGTTGGATCAGTGTGTGTTTTTGAAGTTCAGGAACACCTCGAAAACGAGGTTTTACGTCCATCATCTTTTTGTGATGGAAGGGAACGGCGGTTCCTCACGCCCAAACCGAGCGTTGCCTTCGAAAAAGAAAGAAATGGCAATGTCATCTCCGGGACTGTTTCGCGCCGACCTGCGGCGTGCACGCACATCCACTTGCTCGTGGAGGCTTCAACACAGGTTCAATGCGCCGTGTGGCAACTGGTTCGATATCTGCATTCAACAAATCCACGTGGGTGGGCCGGCTCGTTTGTGTGTGGTGACGGTTTTTAGAGGAGGGCTTCGATTCCGGTACA
This sequence comes from Pythium rishiriense, assembly GCA_023335895.1. Taxonomy (NCBI): domain Eukaryota; phylum Oomycota; class Peronosporomycetes; order Pythiales; family Pythiaceae; genus Pythium; species Pythium rishiriense. The sequence continues at coordinate 44,070 of JAADVT010000020.1, forward strand.
GTAGTCCTCGATGATCGAAGTCTGCCGTGGCAACATGTCGATCTTCGTCGACGGCAACCGAGGCCAGAACGGTTCCGACTCGACGCTGGATCGATTTCTCTCCCTGTCGCCAGGAACCCTCCGGTCGGACGCGCGGACCATTCGCTCGACCTGGATTGTCGAGATCGCGTTGCAGAGAACGATCTCGCAGCTGACCGAGGTGCGAACGCCTTGATGTTCTCTGGCGAGTGCTCCGCCACCCCAAGCGTGCGGTGCCGCAGCTCGGCCTTGGCCAAAGCAGAACCTGAACCGGGGTCGTTCTGTCCTCCCCACGGTACGTAGCGTCGCGTACAGTAGATACGCACACTTGTTCCACGCACGACGGCCACGACGCCTCTTGGAACTCCATTCCCATTCCCCCACGGGCTTTGCGGCGAGTCCACCGCGCAGGTGGTTTGCCAGCGTGCCGTGCCAGGCTACGTATCGCATAGAAAACGCTTTGTCTGGACGCACTGCCGAGCCCCAGGGCGCAGCTGCGCCGGTGCGTGGCTCCCGACTGGCGTCACCGCACCACAACCATGCTTCAAGTCAAGACACGACACTCATTTGCCACGATCGTGGTGGAGCAAAAAAGCAATCAGTGGCAACAGCGTGGAGCAAAGAAAATGGTTCTCGTCCAGCTTCTACGTGTGGGTGGACACGACTCGTGCGTTTTGGCAACAGAGAACAGGAAAAGAAAAAAAAAACGACGAGAACCAATGGTGTGGGGAACTTGGTGCCCGCGTGCCATGGCACCTCTCCTCCCTCTCCCATCTTGCGGATGTGTCATGGCGCAACGGCGTACTGTAACCCATTCTCGGTCTACGTGCCACCGCAGTCCACCGTGGAACTGGTCAAGTTGAAGTCGTGGGCGGGTATGGGTACCCTGTACCCCTCGGAGGGATGGGCAAAATGTAGCCATCTCACTCACCACCAGTCGCCCCGTTCTTGGACGTCGATGGAGCTCAGCGTGAATGCGCGCTCGGCGCTCGGCGTGCACCTCCTGTCACGGCCATGGGTGACGCAAATGGGTCCGATTGGCATCTCCCCCAGTGGCGATCCATGCTGGCTCCACCGTCTCTTCTACATCATGGAGCCTCAGAGACTGGGTATGCCTGGAGGGTACGCGTTTATTAATACTGGCGACCTTGACAAGTGCCGCGCTCTACACAGAACGCCTGGAGCCATCGATTGCCCACGGGCATGCGCAGCGCCGTCTCTCCACGTCCATGACTTTACTGCGCGTCGACGCGGCGCTCTCAGATCTCCACGGCGTTGACGAGAATGAGAGCGAGGCCGTGGCGCTCTGTCTCGTCGAGCTCCTCTTCGCTGAAACCAATGCCTTCTACCGCCAGCACTGCCTCGCGAAGCAAACTGTGAGTCTAGTGCACCATGGGAGGTCTCCGTGTTTGTGGTTGTCTCACCACGAGAGTCCCCCTTCTGGTATAGGTGGTCTCGACGGCGGCGCTACTCACATCGAGCGTCTTTGACGCCGTCGTGAGCTCACAGCTACGGCACGAGACTGAGCTACAAGTTCACCGCTTTGTCCCCGAGCAGTCACCTGTCGCGGAGATCAACGACCGCCACGCAGCGAGGTGTATCCCGAACCGTAGCCCAGAGAAGCCAGAATCGAGCGCCCCCATATCGCCGGCACAGAGAACACGAGCAGAGAGCCGCGTTACCGATCGAGCACGCGCAAGCCTCGCGTATAAGCAACGAAGTCGCGACAAGAAGGACTCGACGATGGCCAGGGTATCCACAGTGGCGATCCCACAAGCCATCGTGCTGCCCGAAGTGCCTGAGGAAGAAGACCCAGAGGACAAGGCCTGGCGACTCAAATGTTTGAGAGAGCTCACAGGTGAGCCACCTGGTCCCAAACGTCTCAGTGCCACGTCCAAGTGGACGACGTTTACAAGGCAGCTACCAGTGGTCGAACCGAGCGTGTCGCTTGAAGTGGAGATTATCGACAGTGCGTCTTCGCTTCTGCGCCAAGAGGTCACCGGCGCTGCGTCCGCGAACGCCGTGCGGATGAAGTCGAGCCTGAACACGTTTTCGTCGGTTTCGACAACTCAATTACGCGCGAGCAGCGCGGCATCCTCCATTGCATCTCGCAAGCAGTCGACGAGTCTCCCGCCCGGTTCACGTCGCACAAGCCTCGCAGGCTCCCTATCAGTCCCGGCGCTTGGTACAGCCCCGCGCAAAGCCACCCCTGTGCAGCTCAACGACAATCTGTCCCGCAAGCGATCAGTACTCGCCCATTCTCCAACTTCGACGGTAGAAACAGACCCATGGCAGTTCGAACTTCAAGAGTGGACGCCACGAGAGACCATGAGGACACATTTTGTGCCCGATATGATGGTCGCGAGTGCAGCGGCGATCCCCACGACCATTTCGTTGGCTGCTGGCGTCGAATATACGCACGGGGAGTCGACCGTGAAGGGCCCCGAGCGACGTGAGAACGACCAAACAATGTCACGCAAGCGGTTTGAGGTGAGTGGCGCTATCCATGAGAGTATGATTTGGTTGTAGGCGTGGTATTCACCGGGCTTCGTGGACACTGGGCAGCTCCATCAACGGCTCGCAACAGATCACTTGCTACAAGAAAGTGCTCTTCTTCAGCCGCCAGCTTCGCCTTCTTCCCACTCCTCGTCGGGCTCAAAATCACCGCAGTCCTCGCACCATAGACATCCATCACCACGACCGTACGAGACGGTCCCACCAGACCCGGTTCCCGTTCCATCACTATCACCGATCTCCAAAGGCGCTCTTGTCATTCCTCGAAACGTACGTGTGATAGTATCCGCTGGGATGTCAGGCTAGTCGTGGCTAACATGGATATGATGGGTGACCTCAGCATTTGGCGCAATCCGCATCGACGCCGTCGCTGCGAGTGCGGCAATCAAGCGCCCGTAAACGTGGTGAACCGGGGCCACCAGGCGCTATCACTCATCCACTTGTCTCAAACGAAGAGCTCGAGGCTATTCGAAAAGCGAGGCCAAGCACAGCACTCAGTGCCGTAGTGGTCACGACACCACGGCAGCGAGGAGACCCGAAGGAAAGCGGCAGCACATTGCGTCCTAGGACATCGTCTTCGTCTTCCTCCTCGTCAACATCGAAACGAGACGCATCATCCAAATATTTGCGCGAGTTTCCGAAGCCCCATGCTGGCTCTATCAAGCTAAACGCACAAAAAGGAGCACTTTTGGACCCTGCCACGGCAGACTCAGACAGTGCGCGGCAACGACTTGCATGGATATCGTAACGAGTAGGAAAAAAAGGAATGGACCAACGCGCTACTCAACTTTGGTGAACGCATCGTCTATAGTGTATAGGAAAGAATTGGTCAAGTCATTCTGTCGAGCCTCTCTGCTGCCGACAGGACTATCAAGTGGAGAGTGTGGAGTTTCCCTCTCCCCCATTCAACACGAACCGGGTAGTTTCCCAGTACATACCCTTTGTGCAGCTGCCACCACCGAGCAACACGCTCGAGCCGATCTGCGAGTCGTACACCAACCGCTCGTTGGCTCGGTTCTCTGCCGCACGCTGGGCCTTGGCAGCGTCTCGTTCCGCGTAGAAGTCGCGTAGCGCCTGCTGGGCCTTTCGCTCGTTGTCCTCTCGGACCACACGCTCGTACAGCTCGACGTCGTACCGCTGAGGGGCGCGGAGCGGTGCGATCTCGACCGGCGCGACAAACGGCGCGGGCGTGTAAGAGCGGTAGTGTTTGCTGTTCTCTTCACTCGTCTTGGCGCGCGCGAGATAGAATGAGCGCAGCGCCTGATGCACAACCCTCGACAATCATAAGACACCCACCCAACATCCCAAGGCGTGGATACACAAGCATGGCGTACCTCTCTTGCGGTCCGCCACCGAGGGGACACGAGTGACGTCCCGGCCTGATGCCCGGTGGCGACAGCCGCCGGTATGGACGACTCGAGTGCCGCCTCGATCGCGTCTTCAAAGCCCTCGTTCAGTTCAATTTCTACATCCACGTCTTCTGGCGAGGGCTCGCCTCGGTCCAGCGTATCCCACTCGTCGTCGTCGTGCTCTTCGTCGCTTTCGTGTTCGACGAGCACTTCTTCGCCGTCTTGCATCTCCACCTCCGTCTCGGCATCCTCGACGCCAATGCGCTCTTCCACGGACTCACCGATCGACACGACCTCAAAGTCGCTGTCGATACTGTCGAACGAGTCCACGCGGTTCTTGCTCTGCAGCGAAAAGAGCTCCATCGCGGTCTGTGTCGTGCGTCGCTTGGTCGGGCTTTGTCGGCGAACTGACGGAGCCTTCGAACGGGAGACGGCTCGCCCGCGCTGCGGTACGGCGCCACGGGCCAGCCAGTGGGGCGGGAGAAGGCCAACGGCAAGCGGCAGAGGAGGTGGCGCGCGAACGAACGCAGTTGACGCGCGCGAGGTCGGAGGGAGCTCCTGGGCGCTGACTCGCTTGTCAAAAACACCCCTCCAGCTGGGGAGCGAACCCATTTGACACGAGAGAAGAGTTGAACTGTGAGAAATGTATAAAGTACGAATCACGTGTTGAACTTGATGTTTGTATGCAGACTCCACGACTCAGATCTCAGAATGGACCCAGACAGTACCGTAAATCAGTGATTGTGCCCGTTCACGCATCGATTTCTCAGCTGTGTTCACCTCTTCGCCTCATCGATGAGAAAGTTGGCCCACAGCTCGTTGATGTTCTTGCTTTGAGGGTCTGAGGCCACCTGTCCGACCTCTGCGTCGCCAGCAGTGTTGTGGCTCCCGGCACTGGGGGCTTGAATACCGAAAATGGACGAAAACAACCCACCACCACCGTTGCCCGGAATCACAACCTGGCCGTCGCTGTGAATCCCCGCGCGGATCTTCTGCTCGTCCGTGAAGCCCATCATGCGCGACATGAGCAGTAACACCTCGTGCTTTTTATCACTCTCCAAGTACGACACCACAAGCTGTGCGGCCAGCTGCCTGTCGAGCATTTCGGTCTCTGAAAATCGCTTGGCAGCATTCTCCAATGCCTGGACGATAAATGCGTTCGTCCATGTTAGGATACACACAGTCCCTACGAGTGAATGGCCGGAGCAAGCGCTGTACATACCTCTCTCAGTTGATCACACTCGTGGGTACGCTTGGAGAGTACTTCCATGACTCGACGAAAGTCCTCCTCGGAAATCACCCCGGGGCTGGTCGTAGACCCAGACTTTGTTGGAGATTTTCGACGGGCGTCTTCAAGTTCCTGTTCAAGTTGCAATAAACGTTCACGCTACAATGTACATTAGCGAATGGTTAGACAAGGGAGCAAACACGGACTGGTACGTCATAATTGCTTACCTGTTGCTTGTGGTCGGCACGGAACTGAAGGAGCACACTGTCCATTGCATCCAACTCGGACTGCAGTCGATCTGCGTCTTGCACGGCCACAAGCTTATCGGCTTCACATGCCGAGAGCCGCGCTTGCAACTCGTACAACATTTGTTGTTCACTAGAAAGGACCTGTGCCTCAGTTGTCGCAATGAGCTGTGCTTTCTCCTCTTCTGTCTGTTTCTTGGTTGCTTCTGCCTCCTGAAGTAGTTCCAGGTAGCCTTGCTCGTACTCTTGAGCACTTTTTTCGAGTTCGCGAACTCTTGTCTGTAGTTCGTCGTTCGCAGCCTCGAGATCGCTCACCTGCTCGGCTCGACGCTGTAACTTCTTCAGTTCTTGTTGTTGGTCTCGACAGACCTTTTCCAGCTCGTCAGCCTGTTCAGCACGTCGTCATGAGTCCACGACATGGCAGATTTTCGTCATGCGATGAAGCAGCATACCTCAGCGTGCGCGTCTTCAAGTTCCTTGCCAAGTTGCTCGAGTGTGTGCTTGAGCTGTTCCTCACTCGCTTGCAAATTAGCGATCAATCGGTCACGCTTCTCGACTTCAGCGACGATCTCATTCTCTCTTGTTGCCAACGAGGCATCGTTCTTGCGCTTGCTTGCCTGTACCCCTGAGAGCTGTGTTTGGAGCGCCGAGATAGTCTTTTGGTGCTTCTCCTCTCGTTCTGACAGAACTTTGAGCTGTTGCTGCAATTTCTCGATTTCTCGTGAGCTCGTTTCTCCCTTCGACAGGCGATGACTAATGACACCGAGATGGGATTGCACGCTGTCGCAGAACGCACCGCTCAATTCTGCTGTCCCAAGGTTCTGCATCGCAAAAAACGAGGCAAGCGTCGATTTGAGTTTGGCAAGTTCGCCGTCGCTGTGTTCAATGCGCTGTTGGGCTGCCTCGGAGAGCTGCAAGAGTTGCGCTGCGATCTCGGTGGTAGAAGTTCCAATCTCCAAACGCTCCCCTTCTGGTACGCCTTTGGATAGTGTGAGGGCAGCCTGAACAAATGTGGGGAATACAGGAGGAGAGAGCGTAGCGTCGGCGTCGGCATTGTCACCACCGCCGTCAGCTGGCGGCGACACACGAGAGGCCCGTTCTTCTCTCAGCGTGGCATCGAGGACCCCACATTGGACCTCCAGCTCCGACACTCGCTTTTGCAATGCCCCAATTTGTTGTACTCGTGCGGCATCTTGCGCTGCCTCGCCTGCTTTCCTCGCATTGTTCTCGGCTTTGGCCGCGCGTTTCAATGCCTCCAATTCCTCCTCCAGACGCGCGATTTGAGTGTCCTACCGACGCAGAAATATATCCAGACAACGTTACACCCATGCGATACAACACCATCTCCATGACTATCAAGACTGCTGGACCTTCTCTTTGGCTTCCGCGCTGGCGACCTCCTCTTGTCCCTCGCGCGGACCTGCTGCCTCGAGCTCGCGGATCTACCCGTCGCCCAATCCACGGCCATCCGTCAGTCCCTCGGAACCTACTCGCACGCCACACAACGCAGACCACCACCTACGCGCTGCTCCAGCAGTTCGTTCTGTTTCTTCTTCTGCAGCAGCGCGCGCTCCAGTTCGCTGATGTACCGCTCCTGGTCGTCGTCGTCGTCGTCACCGCCGTCTCCGCCCGCGTCTCTCTCTGTGGTCTCCGGCGCCACGATGTTGGCGAAGCGCGACCACAGCTCGTCGCCCACGCGCGCGTCGCCCTCGTGGGCGCCGTCCTCGGTCGGCGGCGCCACGATCTCGGCCGCGTACTCGGTCAGCCGCGACCACATACCTAACTCTCTTGTCGTTGTGCACAATAGCGTGTCAACGTTCTTCAAGGGGCTCCGTCACTAAGTACGCAGCGGATAAGTACGCATCGTCCAGCCCCACAAACAACAAAACCAAAATGGAAATGGCAGCGACCCGTGGCGTGGCCTTGGTCACGGGCGGGAGCCGCGGCATCGGCTTTGCGGTCGCGCAGCAGCTCCACCGCAACGGCTGGCGCGTCGCACTGACCTCGCGTGAGCTGGACCGCGCGGCCGACGCGGCGGCGCGGATCGCAGGCGCCACGACCGGCGACGTGTTGCCGGTCGCGTACGAGGCGCCGAGCCGGTTCTCGAGCGCGGACAGCGGCGCTGCCGCGGCGCTCGTCGCGCACGTCGCCCAGGAACTGGGCCCCGTGCGGGCGCTTGTGAACGCCGCCGGCGTGTCCAAGGACAGCTTGCTGCTGCGGCTCAAGTCGCAGGAGCTCGAGGAGCTGCTGCTGACCAACCTCGTCGGCCCGATCGAGCTGAGCAAGGCCGTGGCCAAGGGCATGATGCAGCAACGCGCCGGTGGGTTCGCCGTGGACTCGTTCTGAATGTGGGTGGCGAGACTACTCACGTGGGCGTTTGGGTAGGGTCGATTGTCAACATCGGCAGCGTCGTTGGTTCGCAGGGGAACACCGGCCAGACTGCGTACAGCGCCTCCAAGTCCGGGTTGGTCGGCGTCACGCGCACGCTCGCAAAAGAGTTTGGCAACCGCAACATCCGCGTGAACCTGATCGAGCCCGGGTTCATCGACACGGACATGACAGCGACCATGGCGGAGGCCGCGAAAGACCGAGTGCTCCAGAATATCCCACTCGGGCGGCTCGGAAAGCCGGACGAAGTCGCGAAACTTGTTGCCTTCCTCGTGAGCGACGACGCATCCTACATCACTGGGCAGTGCATACGCGTGGACGGAGGTCTTGTGCTCTAAAGAGGACGCATGAAATACAATGACTACCAAGTTCGTTCGGAGCGTTCATTACGGACGATTACTGTTCGTGGGATTGAATACAGGTGCGGGTTTGACGGCACCAGACGTATCTCCCAGACCTTGCGTTGATGGTCGGAACGAATACACTTGCGGGTGTGCGGATGACCGCCGGTGATGAGCGATCTGTGCTTCGTTGATTTCCTTGTTCAGCCACGTAATGACTGCGTGAAATGCGTTAAGTCAGAGAGGCCCCATCACGATCAGTCGTATACACCAAAGAACATACCTTGTTGGTTCGAGGCGAGCAGTTTGTTGCTCTCTTCGAGCTTTGTGGTCAATTCTCGAACGCGTTCTTTGTGCGCAGAAATTTGATCGTCTCGATTGCGCAAATCTTCGCGCACCAACTTGAGCTCACTGGCGATTTCGTCACGCTCTTGTTGCTTCTCGTCTATGAGTTGTTCCTGTTGCTTGAGAATCTTGCCCTTCATCTTCATTTTGGATTTGAGTACGCGGTTTTCGTTCTGGATCCGTTCTATGATCTCATTACCCTGTTCACGTTCATAGTGACGTTCTTCAACACGAGCACAATCCGGATTCCTGGCATTAAAGTACCACACACCTTGTTGATTTCGGCCACACTGAGTTCGAGCTTCTGCTGCATGCGAGCATGATTGTCGCGATACATCTTTAACGAGTCTTCAATTTCTTGCTGTGGACCAAACCGTCATGAGCCCTCCGTCAATAGATAAAACAGAGTGTAAAACGAACCTTATGAAGCTGTGCTCCTTGCATGAGCTCGTTCGTCTTGTTGATGACCGCTTCTTTGTCTGCAACCTGTTGGTTAAGAGCTGCGACTTTCATCTCTAATTGGTTGATCTGTTTGTCTTGCTGGAACACGCGCTCATCAAGAGCTTTGTTTTCCGCCCGCAGAGACTGCACTTCGTCTGAGAGAGAAGTCTTCCCACTCGTGAGGTCCTTTGATTGTGTGGTGAGTTGTTCGATCTGCAACTCGTGCTGATACTTCGCCTTTGATAAGCTCTGGATCTGAGCATCGTTATCTTCTGCTTTTTTCCGAAGATTTTGAAGCTGTGACGGGGCACAGGCATATTTTTCAGCCTCATGACGCCGCATGCCCATTGTCACTCGAGCTGCTTACCTCGTTCTCGTACTTGGCTGTCAGTGCCTCAATCTTAGCATTCAGCTCGTCTTCGCGTGCCTTAAAGAGTCTTGCAGCTTTCTCTCGCTAGAAACACACAGAAATCGTTTCAGACCGGTTGACACTAACCACCGACGTCAGAATCACACTCACCTCAGCGTTGAGATCGTCCGAGAATTTCATTTTCTCTCTTGCCATCTCGCTTTCGGTTTGTTGCAACAGCGAATCAAGGTGTTTCTCCAGCTCACTTTCGTGGTGTTTCGTACGGCGCAAGTCCGTGGTTGTCTGCCCGAGGTTCATGGACAGAGTCTTTTTCTCGCTGTTCACTTGGGCGAGCCGAGCGGCCAAGTACGCCTTAATCGACGCGTCATCGCCCGGGAAGAACTGCAACGAGAGGTGGGTGAGGTACTTGAACGGGTTGGTCTCGACAATGCTGAACACGGACTCGCCCTTCGCATCACGCGTATTTAAAACGGCAAGATAGCTGTCAATGCATTCCCGTTAGTACCGAGGTGTTTCAACAATAGGATCAGCGCCATACCTCAATGGGACAGGTCCTTGGGAACGCGACGTCGCGTGTTTGTGTTGCAGTTTCCTCTCTGCGGCACCGACATTCTCTCCGCTCTCGCCGCCCTCGTCCAATTCGGCGCCGTTCTCTTGGTGCTCATCGTCATCGACGAGCGCGGTCTCGCTGCGAACCGTCTTGCTGTCCTTGAGACAGCACTGGAGGAGCTCAATGAGGTTGCTCGGGAACGATGGGAAATCCACCAGCAGGCGCTGCTGCTGCTTGAGCTCGTGGAACTCTTCCTCCGAGACGCTCCACAGGTACAGAAAGTACGGGTCCACGCCGTCGTCGTCCGTGATCTCGACACGGAACACGCGTTCCTTTTGGTTCTTTGCGGCGTTTTGCTGGCGACCAGATCAACGACACGTGAGCGTTTCCCATTTTTGTTCCCGCGCCCCAGAGGCGCACGCACCCGCACGCCGTTGAGCAGCCGGATGGTCAACGGCTGGAGCTTCTCGTCGCGGTCCGGGTACTGCACGAGCACGTGGAAGCGCCGGTCAAAGAGCGGCCGCTCGCGGTCGTACTGCTCCATGCTTTCTTCGACAAATTTGTCTCCCGAGGGCTCGAAAAATGCGCGCCAAGTGGAGGTCGTCCGAAGGTCGTTCCAAGAGTGATGGTTTTTTAAAAATTTCGCTCTTGGTGCAACATTCTGAATCCAACCCTCACTTCAACCATTTTTTTTTTCGTTTTCCAAGGAAAACCACCGGGGAAAGCAAGATGGGACCGTCGGTCACGAGCGTCCGTGTGGGGCGGACGACGTATGCGGTGCTATGCATCGCCCTATCGGGGCTTGTGCTGTGCGTGGGCGCCCTGGAGACGTCCTTTTCGCACGCGTTCCGCTACGAACCCACGTCGCAGGACGGCCTCGACAAGGCGATCGTCGCACCCAACGGATCCGCGACCGTTGTGCCGACGCCGTCGCCCTCGAAGCGGACGTCCGGCAGTAAGAACCCGAACATTGTACGGAAAGACAGCTACAGCTCGTCGCTTGCGGTCATGGTGCGCTGGAACACGTTCACGGTCGTCTCGGACTTTGGCATGGAGACCGGCGCGCGCGTCGAGATCGACATCACCAACCTCACATACACATGGTTCCCACCGGTGTTCAGCTCCAAGCACGTGCCAGTCGTGTTGGCGCTCTACGATATTGACCAGTGGCAGGCGTACGCTGTGCTGCGGCTCCGCGAGATGCCGCTCAAGTCGCCCACGATTCTCTGCCACTACCCGGCGACGATGCGGTACGCGCTGACGGAACGAAGCTTCCGCGTGCGGCGGAATGCGTCGTCGGGTGCGGTGCGTGTCTCCTTCGATGTCAAGCGACCAAGCTTGTACACACTGCAACTTCAAGTGTGCGGGGACGCGTCCGTGTTCGTGGCTGGCCGGGTGAAAATGGTTAATCGCGGCTTTGACAATTCGCTATCGGAGCATTTGGCAATCGAAGAACTTGGTCTTGTGGCGTTGTATCAGGGTAAGCATTGAGCGGATGCATACGAAGGGGCATGTTGAAGTGAGGATTGACTCTTTTGTGGTTATCTACTAGGACTGATCGTGATATACTCTATTTTCTCGTTCTTCTGGATCCTGGAAGGATACTTTCGTCGAAAAACCGTCGCGGTACGTGATGCATGGGAATAAAGCCTATCCCTGCATCCATTGTGACACTTGATTGTTGTGGGATGATAGAGACTTGCCCACATTTTTCAGATCGCTCTCCACTTCAAAACTCTAGAGGTTTTTATCGAGGTGGGCGGATTCGATGACGGCTCGAATTGTGTGATAAAGCTAACATTCATTCTCCAGCTATGGTACTTTCGAGAACTTAGTATTCGGGGCCAGCGAGACTCGATCTTCAAAACCATACGAGATGTGGTGGAGAGTGTCGATAACGCTGTTCTACTTTCCGTCATGCTGCTCGCGGCTCTTGGGTGGTCCTTGACTCGAGACCAGCTGACCACGAAAGAACGACGTTTCCTGAGTCTGAGCTTCATCTTTTACCTCGTCATTGCGATCATGAAGGCGACGTGCGCTTCCGAGGACGATGATGTCTGCAAGGCATATCTACTGACTGAATACCTGATCAAGTCATTGATGATGCTGGGGGTTATCGTGGCACTCAACTTTACGATTAGCCAACTCCGGCTCGCTCTGAACGAAACTCGTTGGAGTAATCAAGTCTCGCCACTCATGTACATGAAACTCAACCAGTTCCAGTACGTAAACCCGCGTTTTTGTAACATTTAGAGGCGGCCTGCTTACTGCTATCTCTCGGTGGATAGGGGCTTCCGTTACGTCTTCCTAGCGTATCTCCTTGTCCCAACTACGCTGCTGATTTTGAGTGTACGAAAACGATATCCTTGTGAGAGCCTTTCAGAGAAGCCATGCTGACCACTGGTAATGATGCCACCACACAGCTTACAGTTGTGACGCCAGCTGGGTACTGGCGGTACGACTTGGTCAATTACCTCCTTGACGAGTGTTCGACACTCGCGATCTTCATGGGAATAGCTCTCAACTTACGCCCCATCGACACTTACGTGTTCTCCCATGTACGTGCTCTCTTTTGCTACGTAGTGATGGTCTTGTTGCCATGCCTAAATCTCGGTGTGGATACTGTAGATTTCCAGAGGTACAAATTCGGGTGGCCAATCGACTCGTGTCACCCCTCCGACACCGGATGGTGCTCCTGGCAATGTTGTTGTTCCGGACGTCATCGACGCGTCCGCAACGATTCAAGATCAGTCACGAACAGCCACTGAGTTGACCTTGGAATCGAACAGGCGTCTGCTTAGAGAATATGGCAATTCGTCGTCAACCTCTCCACCAGCATCTCCAGTTCGATTGGCATCGCCAAGACTATCAGCTGCCTCGCCCCTGACTCACGCCTCGTTCATGCTTTCGCCCCTCGGACATCGGCACATGTAATTGGCATTCCTCCAGATTTACACCCTCACATATATGCATCGTTCCTGATTACTCAGATGAGTCAAACGCTGTCAACACAGCGTGTGGTTTTGATTCTACTACGTGGCTCAGCGCTGGTCCCAGTTTCGCGAAGTCGATGGATATGACTGGAGAGCCTGGTCCTCGACGCTTGGTGTTCAAGTACTCGAACAGCTTGAGCCAGTGACAAGTCGTCTTGCCTGTCACCAAGAGCGATGGGTTGGTACTGACCGAGTCCTGCACGAGCGTAACGACCGCACGGGTCGCGGCGTCAAACGGTCGATATTCCACTGCACCAGGCGTTCCATTCATGAAAATCCAGCCACTGTGATCGTCGCGAAGTCTTCGCAGATCGGAGACCAACAGCTCTGTGGACTTGGGGCCGACATCGAAGATACGATGCGTCCAATCGAGCTCTGGGATAACGTGGAGGGCTGGCGGCAGTGAACTCGGAGCTTCCTCGGCCTCGGCGTCCGCTGCATCCAACAAACTGTTTTTGCCGTCGACGATCTGCACCGCAGAGAGAAGTTCCAGAGTAACGTCCTGGAAGCGAACCCACGTGTGCGTCGGGCCGACCTTCGCGACGCCGTGGTCGCCCTCGTAGCTCTCGCGCGGTCGCCACGTATCCACTTCGACCGGCTCGACCAGTGGCTTTTGCGGGCGAACAGCCTTCTTGGACTTTTTCTTGCGTGGGTTTTCATCCTCTTCTTCGTCCTCTTCTTCCTCGTCTTCCTCTTCTTCCTCGTGATCCTCCTCGTCGTCATCATCGCCTTCGTCGTCACCCGCTCCGGCCTCACGTTCCAGTTCAAGAGGCGCCTCACCGATGACAAAGTCGAATGGCAGTAGCAGCTCGACGTGTTTCCGATACGCCTTCCGGATCACCCGCTCCACCGCGGTGATTAGCCGCTGCGACTCGAACCGTGGGACTGGCCGTCGCTCACTCCGGATCGACTTGATGAGCTGCTTGGTGTAAAGCACGCGGTAGAGCGTGGCCGCGAGCTCCCCGACGAAATAGATCGTGTCGACGCGCTCCAACAGACCGTCGATAAGGCGCAGCTTCCGCTCCAAGCCCTGACCGCCGACGATTGCGCGCATGGGCGCTGTGTTGATCCGTCCTGGGTCAGATGGACTAGCCTGGAACAGTGATCGCCACGTTGCAAACGTTTCCAGAAGCCGAGGCCCAACCAGCAGGTGTCTCGGGGGCACCGTTGCCGTAGTCTCCGTCGCGCCATCCTCTCCTTCAGTGGAGGTTGTCAGGGCTGGCGGGGCTGGTGGGACCGTGAAGTACACGAACGCGGTCTCCCACCAAGATTGAGGGAAACAATCAGCGACGAGAAACCGACCCACATGACTCAGCCGTTGGCCGAGCGTCTGCGCAGCCATCATCTCAAGGGACATACCCGGTAGCACATCAATAACTTCCGTCTCGTCCTCTGTCGGAGACGGCTCGACCACTGGGGCTTTGGTCGCCGCCTGTGATGGCGGTTGGACCGTTGACTTCCGCTTGTCAGCGGCAGCCGCTGGTGCCGGTTTGCCCTTGTCTGGAACTGGCGGTGTGGCAGGCGCGGGCGCCGAGGCGACGGCTACTTGCGTTTTCTTCAGTGCCTGACGACAAAGCGCCCCAAGGTGATCGAGAAGGAGAATGCGCGGCTTTGGATCGGGATCAAGGTGCGGCGAGTCATCTGTTCGATCGCCGTCTACGGGCTCGGACCCGGTGGTACTTGGTGTCAGCGGCCGTGGTGATACCAGCTTGAACGCTGCCTCGAGCTCTTGTAAAGACGCGACAAACTCGACACGAGGCGTCCCATCACCAGTACCACCACCATCCATCGCTCGCTGGAGCACGACGTCGACACCGCGAAGCGAGAGCTGCTTCTCGCGAGCCACCGCGAGCCGCTGTCGCACGGTCTCGATCTCCTCTCGCGTCGGTACCGGTGCTGGAGCGCCGTCCACAGCGTCTCCCGCTGCCGCCGCGATCGCCGTCGCTCTGGCTTTAGCAGCCGCGATCTCGCTCCGCTTCGTGGCCTTGGTCATGGGCGGTGAACTCAGCTCACTCAGCAGCACGATCGTCGGAACGTGGCCGCTCTCACCAATAGCATCGAGAAGTGCCTGGATGGATGTGGCCGCCGCCGCAATCTTGGGTGGCACATGAGTGTGGTGGTCCAGCAGCTTTTGAGAGAGCCTCCATTCCAACGCACCACCGGGACTACCACCAGGAGGCGACAGCATAAACCAGTTGGCGAGATCCAAATCGACTTGCAGAAATACGACCAGCGGCGCACTCGTTGCCATGTCGCCAACCAGCCGTGGCAACTCGTGGAACCCAGTTTTCTCATCCAGCTTCATGTTGTGGAAGTGGCGCTTGGCGTCCTCAAATACACGTTCACGGTCAGTGTCAACTACAAGCGACTCGTCCAGCGCGCGCACAAGCAGCGGTCGCAGCAGATCGCCCGCATGGACTGGGGCGGTCGCACCACCCTCGGCCTCAGCTTCGGCCGTCATCATGTCGGCGATTTCGACGACGACAGCCGCCTCGCTGGCCATGGCCACGAGTTTGGTCGCCAGCGTCTCAGTTAGTACGCGTGGCTCGTACGGTGACACGTGGGCGGCGAGCGTCAGGCTCTGGAAATCCTCGACGAAATGCGGCTCGAGCGCGCGTAGCGCAGCCTGCTGCTCCGCCTTCTTGCGGGCCTTGGTGCCCAGTATCTTCTCCATGAAGTCGTCATCTTCGTCCTCGTCGTCTTCCTCTTCGTGGCGGCCACCGCGCTCGGCGATATACTGGTTCTTTAGCGCTACATACGCGTCGCGCAGCTTCTCGTCGGCTGTGATCGCCACGTCTTTGAGCGACACGAGCCTCCCATCCCAGTCCAACGGATAGCGAGGAGGAGGAGGAGGAGATAGCGATGATGCCTCGGTTTCCTCGGCCGTAGTCGGCTCTCGAGGTGAATTTGAAGCGTCATCTTCCGAGCTAATGCCGGCAGGCGCCGGCACCACGACGAGCCGTGCGGCCTCGTAGAGCGCGTGGCACTGCTCGAGGAGGCGTCCACTAAACTGTACATTCTCAAACTCGCCGCGACGGTGCGTGTCGTAGAAGAGCCGGCCGGCGTGTTCGCTCAGCTCCGGGAACATGACCGCGTACAGCGGGTCGACGCGGCTGATCACGTCGTGCTTGAGCACTTGCTCGGCCATGAACGCTGTCTCGGCCGTGGTCGTGGCCGAGTGGACCCGGCGGCGCTGCGAGACCGGCACAAAGTTGTCGATCGCTGTGCTTTGGAGGCGCACGACCGCCGCGGGCTCGCGCCGACCCAGGCCGGACGGCACGGGGTCCACGTCCAGCAGCCATTTGTCGAGCCACACGCCGGCACGGGAGGCGCGGAAGCTGAACGCAATTGCAAGCACTTCGCCAGGCAGCACGACGCCCTCGCGTTGCGAGATGGACGTCACGGCGATCCGCTCGCGCTCGCTCAGTGGGTTCGGATCGTGGCACGTGAGTCGCGTGGCGAGCTCGTCGTCGACGCGCACGTCGCGGCGCCACTGGAACTGGAGAGCGGTCGTGCCGTCGTTCTCGACCCGCACGGTGTGGTGCTGCCACACGTCCACGTCCGTGAAGAACGTGAGCTCGGCGTGCTGCTGCTCGAAACGGTTCGAGGGGCCACTGGCCTCGTCTTGGCCCGCGTCGTTCACGTCGTCCTGGGTAAACACCCGCAGGCTCGGACCTGGACGTGTCGCGCGTTGGCGCTGTGACCGCGCGGTCGAGCGGTGCGAGTGGGCCGCGTCGAGTTGGCTTTCCTGTTCGTCTTCCTCGAGCGGCAGAAGCAGCGACCGCGTCGACGCCGTGTGGGCGCTCGCGCGGTGGCTCTCTCGCGCCGAGGACGCCCACTCAAACAGGTCGAGCGTCTCGACCTTGAGCTGTCCGCTGTGGCTGGGCTCGACCTCGTGCGGGTACAGCGCCTCGAGCTGCTTCTTGAGCCGGCGCTTCTTCTTCTCGAGCGCCTCGAGCGAGCGCCGCTCGATCGCCGACAGCGTCTTGTTGGGCTTCGAGTCTTCGTCGTCCATGGCGTGGTGGAGGTAGTCGAGCGGGCGACGCACGCGTGGCTGGAGCTTGCTGCTCTCGCGGATGGGGCAGTAGAGCCCGCTAAAGATGTTGCCCACGGGCACGTACCGTGTGCCTTCGTTCCGCAGGCTCACGAGCCAAAAGTCGCCGGCCACTTTGTCGGCGAGAGGCGTGGCGCGCTGGAGCGCGTCGTACAGCTCGATCTGTTCGCGGTACTCGGACGCGCGCGCCATGACGAGCTGGGTCTTGGGCTTGCCCAGCTTCTTGGCCGTGCGTTGCTTGAAGGCCTCCCACTGGCGGTTCACGGTCTTCCACTTGTGGAGCACGTTCTGCTGGCGCTCGAACGCGAGCCGCTCGTGGATCGGCAGCGACTTGAGCCACTTGCGGTGCCGCACGGCCGCGTCGCGCCGCTGCTTGGCGTCGGCCGCGGCATCCTCGAGCAGCGTGGCCGCGGGCGACGCTCCTCCTCCTCCTCCGGCGTCCGATCCGGCGTCGCCGTTGCCGTGGGAAAGCAGCTGCGCCATCGTGCGCCGCTTGGGCGAGCCCTTGAGGAACGCCGGGGACGCGCCGCCGTCGAGCCCGGGGCTGCTGGCCTCGCCCGACGCCGACGCGCGCTTGTCGCTGAGGAACCGCTCGTAGAGCTCCACGTCGGTCTCGTCGCCCAGGGCTGCGTACGAGCTGAGCTTGACGGCGGGCTTGGCGTCGCGCGAGTGGCGGCTCTGGGACGACGACGACGACGCGTAGCTCGGCGTCGGCGTCGCCGTGGCCGCCGAGGGATCGGGCAGGCTCCGCGCGACGATGATCGTGCGTGTGCGCCGGCCGCTGGCCGTCGACGCGGCCGTCGACGGCTTCTGCGAGCCCACCGACTGCGAGGACGGCGACGCGTGCATCGCTTGGCCGATCCTCGCTACGAATTGGCACCGTTTTCACGGCTTGGGTCACGGCTCTGGCGTCTCTTCAAGATCGCCCACCAACAGTCGTCTTTTTTGTGTGTGGGCTTGTTCGTTTTTTTTGGTGGCCGACTCCCCATGCCGGCGTGGCCCGTGTATGGCGCACGCGTGCCGCTGTGGGACGCCGTGTACGCGCAGGATGCCGCTCGCGTACAGCGGCTTCTGCGCGGCGGCGCCGACGCTAAGCAGGTCAACACCCCCCACGGCGTACGTGGCGTGGACTAGAGAAGGGACGACGTCGAGAAGGGCTCACATAAATGTAGCTCCAAATGCAGACGAGTGTACACCTCGCGGTCCGCAAGGGCAACGCCAAGATGCTCAAGGCACTGCTGTTCGCGGGTGGCGATGCCAACGCGCGCACGGTATGATACATGTTAGGGCGCCCGTGGTGGGGGAACGGACGGAGATGGAGAGTGAGTGGCTCGTGGTGTCGCCTGTTGAGATCGACGGCACGACGCCGCTGCACCTCGCAGTGCAGCTCAAGCGCAAGGACATGGTCCAGGACCTGCTGCTGGTCGGGGCCGACCCGCGGCTGCGCAACGTACGTACGTTCGTACGTTTGATGGACGAGCTCACCCTCACTGATCGAGTCGCCTACTAGTTCACAGACAAGACGGCGGTCGCGATGGCGAGGGAGCTCGCGCTCAGCGAGATCGTGCCGTTGCTCGAGCAGGCCGCGACCAGCCTGCCCGTGCAGCGCGAGCTCAAGCGGCAACAAGACGCGCTGGCGGAAAAGGCGACGGTGTAATCAACGACTTTTTGTTTTTTTCTTGCCTTGGACGCGGACGTCGTCGCCTAGAAGAGCGGGTCGTCCTTCATGGGGGAGCTGCCGCCCTTGAGTGACTCGGGCGGTTCACAGAGCCGGCGTATGGCCGCGTGGTCAAAGCTCTCGTGCTCGACGCCGTCGTGGTCAATCACGGGAAACACGCCTGAGGCCTCGTTCTTTTGCTCGGGGCCGACGAGCGGCGGGTTCATCACACTTGACATTCCGTAACACGTACACCCACGTCAGGTCTCCTCCTGCTTTGGGGAATAATGATGATCCCCACGTACCTGACGACGTGGAGCTCGTCCGACTCGACCGTGATGCCCACGGGCTCGGCGGCACTGAGCGCAAAGCTCGATCCTTCCTCGAGCGCGTGTTCATGGCGGTCCACGGCGTGGCCGTGGGCGTCCAGCAGCTGGAGCCGGCCGCGGCCCTTGGTCACGACCACGGCGTACACGTGGTTGCGGAACTCGAGCCGCACGGGCTCGCTGCTCTTGCGGAACACCTCGCGGTGCACCGAGAAGCCCAGCCCGTCGCTGCGCACGACCACGCGTCTACAGATAACAGCCAAAGATGAGTCCTGGTTGCGGAGGAGAAAGAGAGGGAATACGCCGAGACGAACCTGCTCTCGCCGTGGGGCGTCGCGACCACGTTGCCGTCGTCGTCGGGCGCGCGGAAGAGAAAGGCGCGTGGCGCCGACACGTGCATACCGCGTGCGAGCCGCACGGGCGACGCCAACGCACGGAGCATCATGTTCCGAATACTCGAGGGGGGAAGGTGGTCTTGGGTTTTGTGATGTGATGTGATGTGATGGAAGAGCGCGTGTTTGGGCAATCTTCAAGCTGGGTAGAATCAGTGTATTTTGGGTTTGAGATCAATATCTACTGATATAGCAATTCCGATTCAAGTACGATATTATGATGTCACTAAATCAGTAGATCAGAAGATGATGGAGCTGGCAACCTTCCATTCACTCGTGTCGAGTCGACTCTCCATCTCTCGGTGCGCGTCCTGTGCCGCCGCCACCCCCCGCCGAACCCAGACACACAGACAGACGCGAGGTGTGTGTCGTCCTCCTCCTCCTCTACTCCCTCTCTCTCCAGCCTCCTCCGGACGGTCAGACCATACGATGGGCAACGGCGCGTCGAGCGAGATCGAGATTTTTGGCGACGGCGAGCTCGAGGCCGAGCTCGGGCGCCACGGCGGCGACCTGAGCGTCAAAAAAGTCGTCGAGAAGAGCTACAACGACGTGATCCGCTCGGTCATCCGCCCGCCGCGCGCGCGGTACGCCGAGACGGCGCTGGGCGACGCCGAGTTTGCGCTGCCGCGCCAAGTCCACGACGGCCAAGAGGACGAGTCCGACGGCCGTGTGGTCCGGCGCACCGACTTTGAGCTGCTCAACGAGCGCGAGCTGGCGCTGCGCTGCTCGCACTGGCAGGTGTTTGCGCGCGCCGACGCGACGGCGCCGCTGCGCGTCCCGTGTCTCGTGTACGTCCACTCGAACGTCGGCTCCCGCGTGGACGCGCTACGAGTTCGTGACGCGGCGCTCGCGCGTGGCTTCTCGGTGCTCGCGTTTGACGCGAGCGGCTCGGGGCTCTCGGACGGCATCTACGTGACCAGCGGCTGGAACGAAAGCAAAGACCTCCACTTTGTGCTCCAGCACCTCGACGGCGACGACGCCGTGGCGTCCATTTGCTTTTACGCGCACAGCATGGGCACGTTCCCGGCCATCGTCAACGTCGCGTGCCGCTCGCTCGTCGCCAGTAAAAAGACTCGCGCCAAGCTCGACAAGCTGCCGTCCTATTTCCGCGATACGGACGTGGATCTCATCGGCAGCAAGCCCATCAAGGGCATGGTGCTCGACGGTGCCTACTCCAAGATGGCCAAGGTCACCGAGGAGCTCATGGCGGCCGTACAGGATGAGGGCTTCCACATCCCGACGGCCATGCTCAAGCTCGCGTGTGCCGTGGTCCAGAAGAGCGTCAAGAAGCGCGCCGACGTGGATCTGGATCTGCTGCGGCCCATTGACTATGTGAGCGCCTGCTACATCCCGGCGCTCTTTGTCGCCGGCAAGAACGACCGATACGTGCAGTCGCACCACAGCGACAAGCTCGCAGCGAAATACGGCGGCCCGGCCGTGGTCTCGAAAGTCGAGGGCGACCATTACACACCGAGGGCCGACGACGTCTACGCTGGTGCGCTCGACTTCCTGTATGGATCGGTACGGTCCGCTGGTATGCGATGAGAAAGGAATACACAAACAACACATCCTAAATCGTATTGACTACTGCATTTACTTGGCATAATACTTGGTGTTAAGACGAAATTATCAGGGCCGACTCGTTCGCACTCCATCATAGTCAACGTCGACGAAGATTTCTTCACTTGACGTGGTTGACGAGCTGGCGGCACTACCCCCGCGGATCTCTTTGAAATGGATGTACTTGGTCGGCGAAACATCCCCTATGTGGTACGCATACTCTTCGACAAAGTCGTACTCTTGGATTTCAATTTCAGCCTCGGCGAGGCGCAAGTGGAACATTTCTTCGTCTTCCTCGTCGTCATCCACATCATCAGCCGAGTCACACACGGTTTCAGAAGTCACGACAGGAGCACGTGCTGCTGCCTCGCGAAGAGCACGACGTTCATCGGCAACCTTCGTTTCTTCCGCGACTTCGTTCCGATACAAATGACGAAGCTCGTGGAGCGAGTCAAATGCGATCGACCCCAAAAACGACTTGTCCATCGCCAGTCGGATAAGCGTATCACAAACACACTCGTCGCGATTGAGCATTCCGGTCCGGTGCGGCGCCGTGATCTCGAGCAGTAACTCGTGCGAGAAGTTGAACATCTCGTACACATCGATCGCGTCGTCACAGGCGAGGATTCGTGGCTGCGAGAGCTTGAGAAGCGCGAGCCCGACACGAAGCAGCACGTGGCTGCCTTCACAGAAAAACAAGTCCCATACCCGCATGACGGGTTCCAGTGGCAACGTGTTGAGAAAGAGACAGAGAAACCACTTAAGGGTGAACGGCTCCAGGTCGACGCCGAGTGATTGCATGTGCTCGTACACTTGCGGGAGCTTGAGTTGCACAAGTTCGCCAAACACACGCTGCTCGGCGCGACTGCCCACCATGGTCTTGGAGTGGAACTGCGGGATCAGATCTTCGACCATCGCGACGAGCACCCAAAAGGCCTCTTCTTCTTCGAGGTATTGTAGCAGCACGGCGGCGAGAAAGTTCATGCTCTGGCAGTACCCGACGCACGGATTGCGCAGACAGTAGGCTTGGAGCACACGCCGCAGCTCGCGCATGCTGCTCGCGTGCAGCTCGGTCTCGTCGCGTGTCATCGGCGGCGAGTCGCTGTTCGGGAACGTGCGGGGCAGGTCCTTTTCGATTTCCATGGCCGCGCGCTTGCTGAGCATCGGGAGCTTGCGCACGAGCGCAGCGTACGTCTCTGCGGGGCTCGCGGCCGCGCGCTTTTGGGCGGCGCCGCTACAGAGCCACCACACTTGGCCTCGCAGGTGCGGGGGCACGCCCGCGCGCAGCAGCGCGTCAAACTTGCTGGTCTGGACCATGACTTCGGCCGCGCTCGCAAAGCTCGTGAGCGCGTTCTTGACCACGCGCGAGGGCGAAGGTTTTTCCGGGTCTTGGTCCGGATCCGCCCCTTCCTCCGCAGCGACCGGCTCGACGAGCACGCCCGACGCGGCCATGTCGTGGGTCTTGCGGTCTTTGTCCTTTTGTTTCTTGCGCCGCCGCGGGATCTTGTGTTGGTGGTCGCGCCACTTTTGGCACACGTGGCGCGCGTGCTTGTCCCAGTCGTGGGCCTCAAACTTGTCGACCCATTTCTTGCGGCGCGCGAGGTCGGCGTGGCGCAGCTGTGCGCCATTGAGCTCGCTCGGGGTCGCGTCGCGCAGCACCACCACGAGCCGGCACTGCAGCGGCTCGTGCGCGCACGCACACACGCCGTGGTCGCCCACAGCGTCCGTCGCACGGCACATGGGCCGGAGCGAGAACCGCTGCCGCGGACGGAAGCACGCGAGCCGCCGACCGTGGAACCCCGAGACGGCGCGCAGCCGTGCGACCGCGGCCGCGTGGTCCATCTCGTGGTCGTGGGGGTCCCACCGCGTGGCGTCGTCGAGCCCGCCGTCGCGCATGGTTGCCGTTCCGTTGTCGAACCGGTGGTTTCTTCGTTCTTGGGATTTTCCTTCTCCAACAGACAGACAGTGGAAAAAGAGTTCAGCGACATGACAGGTTTCCACCTCATCCATGAGGTTTTCTACGACCAAAAAAGGTATAGTGGTATCCGGATCGTATAGCTGTCGTGTATAGTGAATAATGGCTTCACTTGAAGATAAAAATGGGCTCGAAGTGGGGGACAGCGCCATGGGAGGGTGGCTATGCTTAGCGCGCTGTGTTCGCCTGTATCACAGCTTTCACGTGTGTGTTTGGATCACGCGCGTGCCTCCGCACGTCGCCACTGCTGGACGCCAGCGTCTAGAACGCGACCGTAGCAGACGCTGTGCGACTGGGGCTATTCGGAGAACCTCCACTCGTCTCGCCAATCCGCCATGGCCGCGTCGACAGCGCTCGGGGAGATCAGCGAGAGCTGGGACCCGGAGACCGTGGTGCTCTCGTACATTATTGCTGTCACCGGCAGCTTCTGCAGTACGTCGATCGCGTGTTGACATCGTTATCCAGCGGGCGAGAGGAAACCGAGCCCATGTGTGTTTGCCTGATTCTACGTAGCCATCCAGATCATGGAGCAGTGGCGACTGCAGGAGAGTTCCAAGCAGAAGCGCGTACTGCTGCTGTTGGCTTCCATCGCGCTCGGCGGCTGCGGCATCTGGGCCATGCACTTCACCGGCATGAACGCGCAGCACGTGCGGCTCGCCGATGGCTCCCACGTGTCCATGGATTTTGAGCTCGGCCAGACGATCATTTCGTTTTTGTTCCCTGTCGCGGGCGTGTTCATCGGACTCACGCTCGCGTCGCGCGACGTGTTCTTTCTCGAAATCGAACACGAGCGCCGCAAAGCTATCGTTGCCGACCAAGTGCGGACCATGTCGATAACCGAGATCCTGAAAAAGGGTGCCGTCCAGCGCAAAATCAAGGTAGGAGGAGCCCAAAAGGGAGGGATGCGACAGGACAATATGATAGAAACTGACCATGACTGGGTGGTGTGTTAGTTTATCGCGCTTTTCGGTCGTCCGTGGCGCATTCTCATGGGCGGCTTGTGTGCGGCGATCGGCGTGCTGGGCATGCACTACTTGGGCATGATGGCACAGCGCTCAACGCTCTCGATGAGATTTGACGGAGGATACGTGGCTGGGTCGTGCATAATCGCGTTCGTCGCGGCGACAGCGGCCTTTTGGATTATCTTTCGGGCGGTACGTCGACTCGAAGGCCCAATATCGGTATACCACCTTCTCACTAGTCGTGGTATTTCTGACTCCGTAGCTCACGTTCTGGCCCTGTATCGACGCACTACGCATTGGAAGCGCCTTGGTTATGGGCATTGCCGTCTGCGGTACCCACTATACGGGCATGGCCGCAGCGCACTACTATATCGATTCCTCGGGTGGCGTCTCGGCCGACGACTCGGGCTTCATTGTGGACGGCGCCTCGGCTTTCCGGGTTGCGACAAACGGCTCGCTCGTGATCTGCTTCTGGCTCGTATCGCTTACGGTCGTTCGCGACCTGCGCGTTTCAGCGAGGAGTTCGTCCAAGCAGAACACCACGGGTCAGCGCTCGGACCACGGTGGTGCATCCCCCGCTGACCACCACACGGCCGTGATCGCGTTCCGCAACTCCAGCGTCCCACGCAATGCTGTCCAACCAGGTGTCATCACGAGCAGCACGGGGCCTACAGCCAGCGGACCTCTGCCCAAAGCCACGGCCGTGGCTCGGCTCTTGAACAAACAACAAATCACCGGGGCCGACGTAGTTGGCGGCCACAGCGACCTCGACCGAACGTGGGATGTGGTCCCAGGGTCTGTATAGAGAATAAGAGTGAAGGGATGATACCAAAACTGAGTCCACTTCAACCGTATCTCGGGTGCGAGGAAGGGAATCCTTCAACCACGTGGCTCCATCGTCGGCGATGGAAAACAGACTCGTGGTAATCAAATCTGGCACACTTGTCGGATCAGAACGCTCAGTTGCTACCCTTCAGCCTAATTACAGCCTCTCAGGACGAAGGAGCTCGCCTTCGATAGCTGACGAAGCCGTAGGACTAGATGCTTCGTCGGACGAAGAGGCCGGTCAGCTATGTGAACGGAGAGGTGCCTCGACAAGTTTTCAGGTTTTTTGGCCAGCCTGCTATTCTTACCACGTATTTTTTTAACTCTGGTTGCTGGTCGGGTTTTTGTGCATCCGTGCTCGTGTCATGGCCTTCACTCTCCGGACACTGGAACTTGCGAACGCAACGAACTCATTGGACTCGCACTTGCGCGACGACAACCACGACGGCGACGATGCAGGACCATGATGCCACGCGCATCAGCCAGCACTGGGCCGGTGGGACCATCGTCCTATCCTATGCGATCGCTGTGACCGGCAGCTACTGCAGTACGGAGCCATTGGAATGCGGTTTGGGTCGTTAAGGAAAGGCTGATATGGTTGTTGATACGATAGCGATCCAGCTCATGGAGCAATGGCGCGCGCAGGAGAACAAGTGGAAAAAGCTCGCGCTGATGTGGCTCTCGGCTATTGCACTTGGCGGCTGCGGCATTTGGTGCATGCACTTTACGGGCATGAACGCGCTTCAGATGACAATGGACGACGGCACGGTCCTGGAGGTCAACTTCGAGGGCGGGATCACGGTCCTTTCCTTGATCGCGCCAATCGTCGGCGTCTTCATCGGGCTTCGCATCGCTTCCACCGATCCGTTTTTCCTCGAGGTCGAGGCATCACGTCGGAAGGAACTGCTGGTTTGTCACTCGCCTTGCTTTGCGGACTACTGCCCGCACCTCCTGCTGATAACATACTCGTGCAGACGAAAGATTTGCAGGGCATGTCGATGCAGACGATGGTGAAAAACAAAAACGCTGTGAGCAAGAAGATCAAAGTGAGTCGGGGTTCGCCAGTTACGATTGCTCTCGGTCGGCATTTGAACTGAATTGATCT
This sequence comes from Pythium rishiriense, assembly GCA_023335895.1. NCBI lineage: Eukaryota > Oomycota > Peronosporomycetes > Pythiales > Pythiaceae > Pythium > Pythium rishiriense. The sequence goes on from JAADVT010000020.1 coordinate 69,708, forward strand.
TTATGCTCACGCAGTTCATCGCGCTCTTTTCTCGACTCTGGCGGATCATTGCTGGCGGACTCTTCGCTGCGCTTGGTGTGCTGGCGATGCATTATCTGGGCATGATGGCGCAGCGCATGAATGCGAAGATGGAGCTGGACATCGGCATCGTCGCTCTCTCGTCGATCATTGCGTTCGGCACAGCAAACGCTGCCTTTTGGATCTTGTTTCGAGCGGTAGGTACCAGTGTATTGTCTGACTATCGACTGGTCTGGTTAAGGTGGATGTATGATTCGCGTGTAGCTCACGTTCTGGCCAGGCTTTGAGAGCCTGCGCATGGGCAGCGCACTCATCATGGGCGTCGCTGTGTGTGGCACCCACTACAGTGGCATGGGCGCAGCAAGCTACACACACACCGAGGAAAACTACTCCGAGACTACGCGCTTCCTTTTGCGCGGCTCCGAAGCCTCGACGATCGCCTCCCACACAGCGCTGTTGTTGTGCTACTGGCTCTCCACGTTCGCGGTAGTTGTGTCGCTTCGCAAGGAGATTCTGTCGTCCCAGTTTTCTCAGCGCAACACCACCATGAAGAGCCAAGCCGGCAAGGCGTCCAAGGCGCCACCCGCGCAGTCGGCGCGCCACTCCGAGGCTCCACTATCAAACGGCCAGTCAATGAAAGGCCCGGCGTACAACGCTGTCGTCCCTTCTCCGCAAGCAGGACCAAGCAATCGCGCGATTAAGTAGATTGATCTACTGGGGGGGGTCTTCTACGTTACGCAGTTGATTCGCCGAACCGCCAGAATGGGGCCAACGACTGTATGTAGGTGACATGGCGACACTAGCAGCTAAAAGATTTTTCTCAAATCAATCGCTTCGATCTCATGTGATCCCGAGCCAGGACAGTACTAATTATCGTTGAGGGCCACCACTGCAACTATGACAACAAGTAGTGGAAGCTCAACAGAGAATACAGGCGACTCGAGGTGGAAATACCTAACATCTCGTCGAGATTAAATGCGTCAGTGCACTATCAAAACCGCGGAACAGGACACCGCACCGGTGGAAAGCGAGCCTATTGGTGAATCCATGACAAGAATAGAAGTGGCGGGTGCAAGGTGATCTCCCACAACGCTGCGTCTTGTCCGCCAAGGAAGTGATCGTCGCTGCCGACGATAGTCAGACACCACGCGCGCTACCATTCTTCCCACACTCACGCCGCTGCAATGGACCGCACGATCTCGCAGCACTGGGGCGCCAGCAACATTGCGCTCTCGTACGCGATTGCCGTGACGGGCAGCTACTGCAGTAAGTTATGTGATCCATTCTTGTTTGCCGGTGCTCTCCACGGGCTGGACGTTTAACAGGTTGTTTTGAACTAGCGATCCAGCTCATGGAGCAGTGGCGCCAGGAACAGCGACCGCTGCGCAAGCTCGTGCTGCTCGCACTCTCGTCCGTCACACTCGGCGGCTGCGGGATCTGGTGCATGCACTTCACGGGCATGCGCGCGCTGCATTTGACGCTCGACGACGGCACACTATTGGACGTCAACTTTGACTTGGCACTCACCGTGGTCTCGCTCGTGTTTCCAATCGTCGGCGTCTTTCTCGGGCTCTTTGTCGCGTCCCATGACCAGTTCTTTTTCGAGATCGAGCAGGAACGACGCAAAGATCTGCTCGGCAAGAAGCTCGGCAACGTCTCGATGGACAAGATGGTCAAACGCGAGGCCATCAGTCGGCAGCTCAAGCACATTGCGTTCTTCTCGCGGCTCTGGTTCATCTTGGGCGGCGCGTGCTTTGCTGCGCTCGGTGTGCTCGGAATGCACTACCTGGGCATGCTCGCGCAGCGCTCGAACGCCGTCATGACATTCGACGCCGAGGTCGTGCTGATCTCGTGTGTTGTCGCACTGTTTACGGCCACGGCAGCCTTTTGGATCCTCTTCCGCGCCGTACGTCGTGCATATGTCTTACTCGCCTTTATCTGTTCAAAAGTTATGCTCACTTTCCGTTGATGCGGTGGCTAGCTCACCTTCTGGCCAGGCTCTGAGAGCCTGCGCATGGGCAGCGCGCTCATCATGGGGATCGCCGTGTGCGGCACGCACTACGTGGGCATGGGCGCCGCGTCCTATGAGTTCCACGCGCGCACCGAGTCCTACGACACGGGCTCGAGCCACGTCGTGGATGGTGCGAGTGCTGCGACCGTCGCGTCCCACGCGTCCATCCTCGTGTGCTTCTGGAGCTCGACGTTTGGCGTGATGGTCCAACTGCGCCGCACGGCCCACGGGCTCGCGCAGCACGCCAAGAAGAACCCGGCTGTCCACCCAGAGGGCGCGCGCACGACCATCGCGCTGGCCACGATGGCCGGCAACCGTACGACACGACAGGCCACGGTGCGGCTCGCCCAGGGCTCTCCCAACGGAGGCGTTGACGAGCGGAGAGAAGATGGAGCGGAAGGCGAGGACGACGGAGCGGCCGATTCCGTGGCCATGGCCGCGTGGGCCTCGATGGGCCCGCAGTCCGAGGGGCCACAGTGCGACGCCGTGCGGAAACCGTCGAGCCTCGGGCCCTCGGAGGCCTCGATCGTGCGAGCCCCACGACCCAAAAGCTCCTCGAAGAGATAGCAAATGGGTACAGAGGTGCGTGACATACCTAGATTTACCAGAATAGACGATCTGTCGGATGCGATCTGGAGAGAACAGCCTCATGCGGAGCAAAGATTCGCTGGCGAATCGCCGAGGGCGATAGGGCGTCTGATCCGCCGCGTTTCCCAGGCGCGGTACCGCAGCGTAACCCACCTTTGTGTTGGTTACATGGGTCGATTTGTGAGGAGCACATGGATGGGAGGGAATTCGGTGAAGACTGACAGCCGTGGGGGAGGAAGAAACGCCTTTGCCCGCGTGGGTTGAAGTTGAAATGACGGAGAACGAAAGATGGCACACCGCGAGCAAGGCACTGGCGCGAGGGCCGAGATATTATGTGGGCGACGTCATCACCTGCCGGGAGAATGTAGGTCATGATGCACCACCGGTTACCGTCCAGCAGCCGGGGTACGACCATGCGTTGATGTTTGTGCTGGATCGCTGTCACAGATGGTCCAATCACACACGGGTGTTTCCATCGGAATCTCGAATCTTTGGGTTACAAAGTGTGTGGGGTTACGCGGCGACGTGGCGATTCTCTCTCTATTTGGCTGTGGCTGTTGCAGAGGATGGGAGAAGGGCTGACCCAACACACGTGGTCCAACAACCAGCATTCGCGGGGCGACGGAACAGAAACGCGAAAGCGAGTGGGCCCAGCCCAAGCGACACGCCGTAACCCCGGTCCAGAGAGCAGAAAGCGCCGCTGCGCAGAACATTCCACTGGCACAGAACCAAAAAGACTACACCGACGCGCGCACCGCGCGGCAGGAACCTCCATCAACCCTCGTCCACCACGCACGGTGCGTCGCACCCCCTCCGTCATCCAGATCAATCTCCGCGGCCGAAGACACGACGTCTTTTCTGTGTCAAGAGAACATTTACGCCAAGCAGACCCCCTCTAGAACAAGAACCACCCATGGTCCGCTCCATGTGGCTGCCCGTGACGTCGGGTGTAGCCACCGTGTGCGTGGGTCTCGCGCTGTGGCCGTCGCTCGCGTCCCGGGCGGACGGGCTCTCGCTCTTCAGCACGGCGGCGGCGGCGGACGCGCTCCTCCAGCGGCTCCCGCTGCTCGGGCGGAGCGCCGACACTTCGTCCGCTGAGTGGAGCCTCCCAGCGGAGCACCAAGACCTGCGCGTCGCCAATGTCTCGGTCCACCGCGTCCGCTACGAGCGCGGCGACGACTCGACGCGCGTCGACGAGGCCGCGACCAGCGAGGCCGACGAGACGCTCGTGCGGTCGCTCTTTGGCAGCGCGTGGGCCGCGGCCGCGCGCAAGGCCCGCGTGGCCGCGACCAGCGTGGTCGTGACCTGGGAGGACCACCCGCTGGCTGCGGCCGCGCGGCCCGAGGCCGAGGCGCTCGGTAGTGACGCCGGCGACGCGCCGCCGTCCCAGGACAAGCCGAGCAACCGCGCGGTCGTGTACGAGGTCCAGGTCTGGGTCAACGGCTGGGGGCTCGACGCGTTCTGGCACCCGGCCAACCGCAAGCTCACGACGCGCGACCCGTTTGTCGTGGTCCACGGGCTGCCCCACGAGCAGGAGGAGCTCGGCGTGCGCGTGCGCATGAAAGTCCGCACGCGCGCGCGGCTGCTGGCCGGGCTCTGGTTCATGACGAGCGAGGTCGACGGCCCCTGGAGCGACGTCGTCACGCTTTCGCCGGCCGCCGAGCCCGCGCTCGAGACGCTCGCCGCGTTCTTTGCGTCGCACCAGCTGCTCGGCGGCGTGCTGGCGCTGCTGGTCATGCTCAGCGCGCTCGTGATCCTGCGGCTCGCGGTCGCCAGCGTGGTCCCCGGTCGCCGCGCCAAGAAGGACGGGTCGCTCGTCTCCGACTCCAGTGGGACCCACGGTGGTCGGGACGACCACGCGTTGTCGCAGGACACGAGTGGCGGAGCGGCGGTGCGCCTTCGTCCGCGCCACGCTGCCCACCATACGCACAACCACCACCACCACCATGCCCACCGCCGTCGCCGCGTCTCCAGTGTCGACCTCGAACAGGAAGTCGCCGATCTCCGACAAGAGCTGGCCGACTCGGAGGCCGAGGTGCGACGCCTGATGTTGTTCCGTGGCTATGGCATCGACGAGCTCCGCGAGAACGAGCTCGAGGAACTTGAGCAAGAGCTGCGACGCACGCTCAAGCTAGTGCAGAAGCGGCGCCGCCTGCAGCACTTTGAGTCGCTGGACGAAACGGAAGAAGAAGAAGAGGACGAGGAGCCACAAGACGAGGCCGGTGACGAGACCGCGCCGCCCAGTAACGGCGCGCTGGGCACGGTCTTTGAGGAGGAGGCGGCGTGAAGGCAGGCGTGAAGACTGGCATACAAGACACTAGGGTATTTATTATCTATCTATGCGGAGCCACCCGCCAAGTAAACAACTGCGACACGTTTTAAACCTTCTTTCGTTTCATGCTATCGAGGGATGTGAGACCTGGCGATGGTCAATGTGAGAGACGGCGGCGGTCGAGAAGTTTGAGCGACCGACACTGCGACCAGCCGAACGAAGACCCTCACACACAATTTCTCTTCTGACCGCGAGAGCAAGAAGCAAACATGCCCGAGCATTGGGAGGGAGAGACACGGCTTAATGTGGACGATGAGGTGGAAGAACCATTTCGCTTCTTGATTACAGTGGCGGGGGGCAAGCTCACACTTTGGCTCGAAGATGGCTTGAGCAAGCGCCAGTGGTAAGCAGTTCTCTTATTTTATAGGATTTGAAAACACGTACTCACCACTTGCTGTTGTCTAGGAGCACAGCAGAGATGGAGGTCAATGTGTTCGTGACGCCAGGTTCATTGATTCCTCAGGCCACAGCCAGAGACTATGCCCTTGTATGAGTGGAGTCGAACCTTCCATTCACCGCGGTTGTGGCGTTTGGATACTGACCGGTGCGGCCATTGTTTGCACATAGCTGTGCAAGGAGTGCTTAGGCTCTGAGTTCGGCTGGGGCTATTGCCGCGTGGCCTACAAGAAGGGAGATGTCATCGACCTGCGTCTTAGTGTCCCGTTCAAGTTTGCGAGTGTTGACACGGCACTGGAGTTTGAGTTTTCACTGCGACACATTAAAGTTGATCTAGCGGCTGAGGTCAAGCGCCTGGAGAGCGAAGTCAAGCGGTTGCGCCAGGAGCTGCAGCGTATGCGTGCGACAGTTGAGCTCGTCCGGCCAAAGCACCGGAAGTCACCAGGGCAGATGGCCGCTTGGCAAGCCAACGACCTCACTCCCGAGAGTTTTTATGACGACGACTCGGATGAAATCGAGCTCCTCGACTAAGGTGGCGGGTTCCTCGTGGTGACGGTGCTCAATCCCGGGGCTCTGCATCAGCGGTCGACTTTTCGCTTGTCGGAGTCGTGGACCGCACGGTGAATACGTACTGTGCTTTTGTGCTGCGCCAAACCTGGTTGTATTTTGTGGACAGCCGACGCTTTAACTTTTTTGCCGCTCGAAGGCGCATTTGGGGAGTGAAGTCAACGTCGTGGATATGTCAAGAGTCATCGATCGTTATTGTGTGGCGATGAAAATATTGGAGAGGCATGTACACTCGAACACGTGTATCCGTTTGATCAAATATCCTTTACAGCCGACGCGAACACTCTTGGGGAAGTGTTATGGGAGCGAAAACAATGATGAGGTCCGTCAAGAATATCACCGTGTCCCGTTCATCCAAATGTAACATTTTGAAGAGTGGTAAATCTTGCTCGCCGTTAACCCTGAGACGCGACGGTAGCTTGTTGCTCACTGTTCATTTCCGTCACCCTCGTACAAATCCACCTGAGCCAGCATGCAGTGGAATGCCAACGGAGCGGCAGCGATGCGGGGACGATCAGCCTGACTCGTTCCGTTTCTTCGTTTCGGAAGCTGGCGGCAAGCTTATCCTTCAGCTCGAATGAGTAAGCGGCAAAGGAAGTTGCATCGAGAAGTGCCTCGTGGATGGTGCCTTTTATGAGTAGGTTCACGAAAGAGCTTGGCGTTGAGGAGTTCACAACTACAAGCTCATTAATTCCCAGAGCTACAACCATGATCGACGAAGAGGTTTCGAGTCCGATTGATTTGACGACGATATTGACCACGGGTCTTTTGGTTAAATTGTGTTTCGCGGAGTGTCATCCGACGTCGGTGCATGATTAGATTCGAGCGCGGCAATAGTTCCCTGAGTGTCGGATTGTCAATCTGTGCAACGGAGGCCAAAACGACCACCAAGACAGTCGCAGCCCTCTCGGCAATCTCGTGTGTCTATGACATTGTCTACTCAGTGGCTGAGGTTGTGATCACCAGTACCCGCATTGACATCAAGAACTCGCTATCAAGTTCTCTTCCCCGCCAAGTGACATCCAGTGTTTGGGTGAGCGCAAGGACAGAGATCGCTGAAGATTTTCGTGCTGTAAAAGACTACGCCAATATTTTATCCAGCCCACGGCTCCCATATCATACCAACACATAGCAAGGCTCTTCCCTCCTGCCTCGTATAATTCAGCGGCGACGGTACCGCAAAAACAATACGGCCACGAACAGTGCCTGTAGCACGACCGTGTAGCCCACGAGGATCAGCATGTTCTTTGGGACGTCAACGTGCTCCATGTCGTACTGCCGCAGCACTTCGATCGCGCCAGTATCGTTGCGGTCGTACGTGAAATGCTCGTACATGAACGACTGGAAGCTGTACGTATGGAACGCGAGGTAGTAGCCCCAGATCCAGTACGACGGGATGCTGCTGTAGGGCACCATGAATCCCTCACACAGCATGAACATGCCAAACGCGCCGGCGCCGAGCGCGATGCCGATGATGTAGTGCGGCACGGCCGCGCCGATCACGTTCATGAACGACTCGGCGACGACCAGTGAAAGAAAGAGGTTGAGCAGAAAGCTGCCGAATGAGTGGACACCGGCAAAGTAGACCACGATGGACGTCGAGACGACACTGATGAGCAAAATGCCCGGCAGCGCCGCGAGGAACGTGGCCATCGTGAAGCTCAGCAAGTGGAGCGAGTTGTTCATCCGCTCGCGCTGGAATACAGCGCGCTGCTCGATAAAGCTGGGCAGCGCCGCCACCGACATGAACACGAGGAACGCCTGCACGTAGAAGAGCAGCGGAACCATCGCCGAGTGCGCGAGCGTCGCGTTCGAGCGCAGGTACATCGTGCCGACCATGAGCGAGAGCATGACATACATAAAGACGCGGATCCAGAACACCCCGGGGTTCCGCAGGTTGTTGAGCCAGTTCCGGTGGAGCAGCACAGCGAACTGGCGCCATGGCGACGGCGAACACACACGCAGCAGTTCGCGGTTAATGCGGTGCGCCGGCGCGCTCCGGTCCGCGGCAATCGCGAGCTCGAGCCGGCGTGCATCGTCACTGCTGTGCCAGGCCTGCACGAACGGCTCGATCTGGAGATCGTCGTGGAAGTCCTTGTTGACGAGCTGGCATACGTACTCGGCCGGGTTCGAGTACATCGGACACACGTACCCGAGGCAAAAAAAATGTGGTAGCGCGTTGGCCGTGGGCCCAAAGTAGACCATCTCGCCCATGGAGAGCAGCATGACGTTGGAGAGCATGTCGTAGATGGCCGAGGACGGCTGGTGGATCGTGCAGATAATGTTCTTGCCCTCGCGCGCGAGCTTAGTGAGGTGCTCCATCACGCGCTGGGCCGACGACGAGTCGAGCCCCGAGGTCGGTTCGTCGAGGATGAGGATCGACGGGTTCGACAGCAGCTCGACGGCGATGCTCAGCCGCTTGAGCTGGCCGTTGGAGATGCCCTTGTGGAACACGTCGCCCACGCGCGTGCGAGCGCAGCTGCGAAGGCCCATGTCCTCGATCACGTCCTGGACACGCATCTCGCGTGAGACGCGCGGCACGTGGCTCGGCAGGCTCAGGCGCGCGGCCATCTGGAGCGTCTCGAGAACCGTGAACGAGCCGAGAAACGCCATCTCGGGCGCCACGTAGTTCATCATTCCGGCATAGGTTTTCGGTTCGCGTGGCCGGCCGTTCACGCGCACAGCCCCCTCGAGTCGGCAGCCAGCGGCGCGCGTGTTGCGGTCCGCGAGCACATCGAGAAGCGTCGTCTTGCCGGCGCCTGATGGGCCGATGATCGCGGTGAGTTCCCCGGGTGCCGAGCGACCAGAGACGCAGTGCAGGATCCGCCGCTCGCTCGGACCCGAGAGATCGTAGTTGTCGCCGGCGGTGGCCGTACGCTTGGCCGGCTGCACGGAAAACGTCAGGTTGTGCCAGCTCAGCGTACACGGGTTGCCAATCGACGCGGTCTTGACGTCGAACACGACGCCGCTGGGCGCGCCCACGAGCCCGCCCAAGTCCTGGCTCTTGCAGCTGATGAGCTGGCTCGGCGTCTGGCTCGTGGCGGTCGCCGACCGCGAGCGGTCGCCGTCGTCGTCCGGGTGGGTCCCGCGGCGTCTGTGGGATGGCGGGTTCGGGTGGGGGTGGTGGTTCGGCATGTAGTAGTGGTTGTCACCGGGCGAGTGGAGGATCGCGTCCACGTCGCTGTAGCCATCGGCGTATCGCTCCTGGCGGTGTGCTGGCACGGGGGGCGCCACAGCGGACGATGGCTGGCGTGGCCGAGGCGGCATTCGTCTCGTCAGTATCTGTCTTGTTGCGTTATGGCGCCAGCCTCCAGGCCATTATGAAGAAGCCAGTGGGTGGCTTGTACACAGACTGGAAGGGTGGACGATCTCGCCTGGTGGGGCGCGGAATGGGACACGCGCGACCGTGGAAAGAACAAGAGCGTAGCATGCGCGAAAGGAGACGAGAATGTGCCGCCAAGTTGCCGTCGTATAGCATTAAAGAGGTCCAATACAGCCACAATTCCACTAGTCGTGGATGGGCGCAGTGACGAATCCATCCATTTATGGAGGTTTCGCGGTGGAAAAGAGAGTGGGGCATGCTTGCTTTCGCGGCTGTTCGATGGAAGGAAAACGATTCAGGGTCGTGGCAGTACGTAGCTCCACATATCTGGTGCGCTCTGATCTTCCGATCACGTGGCCTCCTCTACACGCAGCGAGTGTATTTGGTGTATGAGTGTGGCGATGCGTCACGTGTGACTCGGCGTTGAGACTTTCCACGATCGAGATGAGTGGGTGAGCACGCAGGGAGGACATGCATTTTAAGTTACGGAAGAACGCCGGTCATCAAGTAAAAAGGACCATCAGTGGGACATCCACGACGCGTACACCCCGCCGGCACGGGCACGACGGCCGGTCGTCGCGACGGCCTGGGCCTGGGCTACCGCACGAGTCACGAGCGCGAGTGTCTCGTGGTTGGTGAGCGTAGCTGCGGCCTGGTCGTCTCGGTACAGCGATGTCTTCGGTTTCCGCAACGCGTTGACACGGTCCTGGAGCTCCTCGAGCACTTCCGTCGACGAGGCAGACACATCGGCCAGCGCGTAGCAACGCGCACCTGTGGTGGGACAGGCCGTGAAGCACACGACGCCGTGCTCCTGGAGAAACTCGAAGGCTTGTTTGATGCTCTCGCTGCAGAACGCCTCGGCATGGGTGAGCCGCGAGTCCACGGCCAGCTCACGCGCGATGAACTGCGCGAGCCGCAGCATCTCACGCTCCGTCTGGGGTGTGGTCGAACCAGGTAGTGTGAGTACCCATGTTGCGAGCGTCGCGAGCCAGAGCGAGTCGACAAATGACCAGTGGAGCGACAGTGCGAAGCTGGCGACACGCGAGGTACGCCACTGAGCGGTCTGGACGCGCACGCAGTCGGACGTCACGCGCAACGCCGGGACGCGCAGCTCGAGCGTCTCGAGGTGCTGCGCGAGGTCCATGTCGTCGTGGCGACAAATGTGGCGCAGGAAACGCCACACAAAGGTCGCGTGCTCGAGCACGTCGGCCTTCCCGAGTGCCACCACACGGCCACTGCTAGCATTGTCCGTGACGTGCTGCACCCGCAACGCGTCGATCGCGCCGAGCAGCGCCATGTCGGGCAAGAACACATGCACCAAGTGGTTCCGGTAAAAGCCGAGCTCCAGCGCGCGCGTTGGATACGAGACCTTGGATTGGACCACGCCGTTACTCGTGACATCGACGTTCAGCACTGACAGCGCATGTGCCACAAGCTGCTCGGCCGATTCCATGTGCGCGATCGTCGCGCCTCGTAGCTCGAGCTCGGTTACAAGCCACTGCGCACGCGCCACGAGCATGTCCCGTGTCGTGTACTCTCGCTTCCACATCAGCAGTGCCGCGATGACGGCGGTGCTGGTGACCGTACCGCAGGTCTGCATCCGCACGGCGAGCGTCTGCGCCGTCTCCGGCAGCGACTCGCGCGCGCGGATCGACACGGGCTCGCCGAAGCGCACGTAGCAATGGCCGCAGCGCACAAACAGCATGTCCCAGAGCGACTCGAAGAACACCTTGAGGCTCTCCTTCTGCTTGGGCTTGCCCAGCAACTGGTTGGCATACTCTTCGACTTCAAAGACCCGGTCGTAGTCGAGCGAAATGGGCACGAGTAGCACGTCCTTCCCGGTGGGTTCGGGCTGCGCGTCCACGAACGCGCGGAACATGTTGAGGAAGCCCATCTTGGGCTTGCACACCCGCCCGTGGCGCGAGCGGCCGCCCTCGATAAACACTTCGATTGGGTTGCCGTCGTCAAGTAGCTCGTGGACGTAGTTCTGGAGCACTTCCTTGTACAACTGATCATCCTTGAACGAGCGGCGAATGAAGAAGCTGCCATTGGCACGCAGGAACGAGCCGATCACCGGCAGGTCGAGGTTGTTCCCAGCAGCGATCCGTGGCAGCGGGATGCCGTAAGCAAAGCACAGGTAGCTAATGATGAGATAGTCCAAGTGGGTCTCATGGGTCGGTGTGAACACGACACTCACGTTGCCCGCGGCCTCGAGCGCCTGGCGGACGCGATGGAGCGACTCGACGTCGACATGGAGACCGCTGAAGAGCACACGCCAGGTCTTGGTGAGCATCCAGCCAAGGCAGCGCACGGCCGGCATGACCATATCAGATTTGAGCGCGTCAAAAATGCGGTGCACACGGCGGCGCGTGGCCTCGTCAAGCGTGCTGAGAGCATCTTCACCGGCGGAGGGCGTCGTGAGCCGCTGCACGAGCTTGTGACGGTGTTGATGGATGGACGACGGCGCTCGGCCGTGCAGGTTCTCGTTTACACCCGAGCGAGCACTGAACAGCAAGTCCAAGACGCTGTGACGCAGATCGAGCATTGTGATCTGGCGGTGGGCGCCGTGCTGGCCGCGCGCGCCAAGCGACGCCGCGGCCTCGGTGCAGCGCTCTTCGACGGTCGCGAGCAGCCACGACGGGTGCATCACATTGACAAACTTGTGCTCGCGGCCGACGCCGGCCGCGTCCGCGACACTTTCGTCGCCGGGCACAAAGTCACCCATCAACGTGTGGCCGTCCACGTCCGAGCCGCTCGCCGAGCGGATGGTGGGCTTGGTCGACACGATGCTCTCCGAGTCGCTTGTGCTTCCGTCGGTCTCGTCGGTCTCGTGGTCGTCTTTGGGCACCGCGACGAAGCTGCGCGACGGAACGGTCCAGTCGTCCGAGCCCCAGGACGTGGTCGCATCCTGGATCGACGGCCGCGGGGGCTCGGGCAGCGCGCCGGGCGCCTTGCTGTTCTGCAGCACGAGCGGCGGCGCTGCCGTCGCGTCCGCGACCAGCGGGTCCTTGCGGGCCTTGTAGGCCACGGCGAGCGCGACGCTGCTGGCCTTGGCGCCGCGCTCGCGCACCGCCGTCTTGACGGACCCGGCCACGGCGGCCGTGGCGTCGTCGCTCGTCACGGTGCCTTCATCCTTGGCCGACCCTTTCTTGATCAGCGCGCGCACTTTTTCCTTGTACACGCGGTACCGCAGCTGGATGCGCAGCGCCGCGTGGTGGGGCGTCACGAGCAGCGACGCGCTGGCACTGCCACTGGCACTGCCGTAGCGCTGCAGCGCCTGCGCGTGCCACTCCTCCAGTGAATGCGCCGGTGGCAGCGCCTTGGACTTCTTGGCCATGAGCTTGACCATCGCGGCGCCGCGCGCGAGGAGCTCTCGGATGCAATGAGCTTTTTGGTTGGTGCGACCGGAAAACAGTAATCTGTGTGGGGGAGGCGACAGCCGCGCTCTATTGAGGTTGTAAATGGTCGCGCGAAGGTTGCGCCAAGCGGTGCTGTACCACGTACGACGCATCACACAACCCCGTGTTGTCGCACGAAGGAGTGTGGGTCTTCTTTTTTTGCCCGTAATCAACACAGCACGACGGTTGTGGAACCGCCGGGGTACCCTGTAGGTGTACCCACTAGCGAAGGGTACGTTGTACCCCATGGATACACGTAACCAGAGAATCTTTCGTACCCCCCCGGCAACTCAGGGCGCTGTAATCAGGCTGGCCACAGTGTCTCCCGTCGTTTCCTTCTGTTCCGTCGTCCCCCCAATCAGTTTCGTGTTCTTTCCGCTCTCGGCCCATTCATCGCCAACGGCAACTAACCGTCTTCTCTTCAACCCACGGGCTGCGCTTCCTCCTCTTCTCTCCTCCGCTTCCTTCGTCTCCTGCTCTCTTCCTCCTCTCGTCTCTTGGACCAAGCGCAGGCAGCTTTCTCTGCTAGATATCTTGCATGGGCCGTGGCGACGACTCCCCGCGTCCGCTCAAGATCGCGTCGCTCTGGGCCGCGCTCGCGATGGCGACGCCGTCGGTGCGGGCGACCCAGGACGAGCAGCTGCGCATGCCGACGGTGCTCGAATGCACGGCCTGCGACGTGCCGCCGGCGCTCGAGATCCCGTTTTGCTCCGCGTTCGTCGCGTATTCGTCCTGCCGCGCGGGCAACTCGTGGCAGGCCATGGTACGTCGTGGCCGTGGCGAGAATATGGAAAGACACGCGCTGATCCAGGGTCATGCGTGTGGATTGGGTGTGTGTGTGTGTGTGACAGGACGCGTTGGCGCAGAGCGAGTACGAGTCGCTGCGGAACGAGACGGCGACGTCCATGGGGGCCGCCGCGTGGCTCACGGACGCGACCTGCGCGCGCACGTTGCAGCACGTGCAGTGCGCCAAGCACTTCAGTGTGTGTGAAATGGGCTCAGCGCAGAGCTTTTGCCTCAGCAGCTGCTCCGCTGCGGTCGCCAAGAACTGCACGGCGGTGCTCGGCACGGACAGCAACATCGAACTCGCGACGACCGAGTTTTGCGGCAGCGCCAAGCACGTGCTCGCCGGTGTCGTGAGCGAGGGCAAGTGCTTCGAGACGAGCTACGAGGGCCCGCAGCACACGGCATGGGTCATCGGCTTCGCGATCGCTGTGGTGTTTTCGTTTCTCGCGAGCGTCGGCATCAACTTGCAAAAGCGAGCGCTCAAACAGAACGAGTTGAACGCCCACGAAAACAGCAAAGAGCCGCTACCCGCCTACCGATTGCCGCTCTGGGTGATCGGCTTTGTGCTCATCCTAGCTGGCTCCATTCTCGATTTTGTCGCTTTTGGGCTGGCACCCCAGAGCCTCTTAGCGCCGCTTGCGGCGCTCACACTTGTGTGGAACATGGTGCGTCATTTTTGCTATCGTCTGATGACCAATGTGGCCTCGCAGTGACTAATGAAGGTGCTTGAGTCAGATGCTCGCACCATGTTTCAATAAGGAAAAACTCAGCAAGAAAGATATCGCAGCGACACTCGTCATTTTTGCTGGGGCGACGATCGCTGTTGTGTTTGCGTCACACTCATCCCCATCGTACAACCTTTCGATGTTGATGCATCTTTACACAGATCCGCTCACGATCGCCTACTTCGGTGTTGTCGTCTGCTGTGTTGCAATCCATTACTTCATGATCCGGTTCGTGGAGGGGTTGAGTCTGACAAGTCGACGTCACCGATTTATTCAAGTTGGTCAGCCCGTTTTGTGGGCAAAGATGCGACTCATCGGCTATGCTGGGTATGTTGAGGTGGACTGTACTAGCTCCAGTAGACTGCTGCTCACACCACATATAATTTGTAGGCTATCTGGAACTATGGGTGGTCAGTCGGTGCTTTTTGCGAAGTCGACCGCCGAGTTACTCAAGGCAGCGATCCACGGCGAAGACAGCTTGTCGCACGTTCAGACATATCTTATCGTACTCGCGCTCGTCAGCTGCCTGCTCTGTCAGATCCACTTTCTGAACTGCGGGCTGCTGCACTATGATGCGTTATCAGTTGTGCCGATCTACCAGGCGTACTGGATTATCAGTGGTGTACTCGGCGGCGTGATTTATTTCCAGGAGATTCGCACGTTCACTGTCCAGCAGGCATGCATGTTTGTGGTGGGCATCACCACGACCATCTTCGGCGTATATCTGCTATCTCAACGTCGCCCCGTGGCTCAGCAGAGCATGAAGCGCAAGCTAACGATCGATCGTGGCAAGAGCTTTTCTGCTTCAGGTGAATTCACTCTTGATGGCACTGGGAAGAGCGGACCTTTGCCCACCGTACTCGAGGTACCAGCCAAGTCCGAGTCGCCCCCTCGTGTTGATCCATCGATGCCGACGATTAACGAGCACGAGAGTGAACAAAGCACGACTGAAGACTCTGAAGGAGATGAAGAAAATCAGGATGGCAACGAGGATGGCTCGGAGGATGTGGTCAGCCGCCACGTCATCGACAACTACCTCGACATGTCCGCTACGATGGGCTTCACCGAAATTCTCACAGGCCTCGGCTTCCAGAGTGGCCCCCAACGCATGCTCTTATCGAGACGGCCTTCTGGGCGCAATTTCGGGTAGGTGGAAGTTGTTGGACTGGGAATACCACGGTGGTGGACTGATAATTGTTATGATTTGTAGTCATGGAAGCTCTACAAGTCGCCCACCTCACCGCCGAAGTGTTGACGACATTGAAGTTGGTTTGCCTGCAGCCACGCGTGAAAACATGCCGAGGGAGAAAGTTCCCAAGCGGCGGTCTATTACGTTCACCACCTTCCAGAACCAGAAGAAAGATCCGCCGCCCGTTTAGGAAGCAAGTCCTCTACGTTTTACTAGGCCAGGAATCACAGCAACTTGTGCGGAGGGCCCATCGCTCCCCCATTCTGCCGTGCGAGCGTGTGCTTGCGAATTGCCTGAATTGATATTTTATTTCTTCCAAGACTGAACCATCAGATCGACTGAATTGTAGTTAGCTCCGCAGGTAAATCCACGACCTGTACCTCCTCGCCCATATCGTCGTCGTCATCATCATCATCCTCATCGTTGTTGCCGTTTTCACTATCGGGGCGGTTGAGCGCAAACAATCGACCGTGCGTGTTGGAACCTGTACGACTGGTCTTCCGTTCGGTGCCGGCGCCGGGTCGACTGATGCTAGGGTCGATGATGTTGTCGCCCGCCGTGCCTGCTCTCGACGTCAATTGCTGCTTGAGCTCTCGACTCAGGTCATCCACGGACCGTTGCAGGGTCTCGTTCTGGATCGCCAGCTGGAGCAGCATGCCCTGGAGTAGTTTCATGGTCTGGTCCGATACAGCGCTTGGCTCGAGCCCTCGTCGCCGTGAGAGACTGCTGCTGTTACGACTGCCCGTGCCGGGAATGGTCGGACCACGCTCAATCAACAACTCCCGATCACCGTTGCCCAGCCCTGCAGCTACATTTTGGACCAGCTTGTCACCAAACCGTGAGAGTTCACCGGCCTTCCCAGCGAAGAGCCGAGTGCTCTTGGCTACGACGTTCGAGTTGGAGACGGCGTGGACAACCGACAAGCGCTTGAGTCGTTCGCGGATGGGTGTCTTACGCGCGGGCACAATCCTCCGCGCGAGGCTCATCACACGGTTCGAGATGTTGTCCACGCCCGCGCGGCAGTAGTTCAAGGTCTCGAGGGGCAAGTTGAACTGGTCACTGGCCGTGCGGAGCTGCTCGGCGTGGTCGAGCGCCTGGCGGTACGAGTCGTAGACGACCGCGAGGAAGAGGTTCGAGACGACGAACACGTTCAGTAGCAGGAAACACGCAAAGAGCACCATCTCGACCGTCGAGTAGTGGCTTGTCGCCGCCGCGTCGGACGACCCAAAGAGCAGCAGCAGCAGCGTGGCCATGGCGCGCGCGATCGAGCGGAACCCGGCCGACTCGGCGCCGGCGACCACGAGGAACGCGCTCGCGTACCCGTACAGCAAGATCGTGAGGCACACCAGCAGCGTGGCGAGCCGTGCGGCCGCGAACTCGACCGTGCGCACGAACACGTCGATGTGCGTGACCACGCGGAGCAGCAGCAGCAGGATCCACCAGCACAGACACGTGTTGACGCCTAGCAGCGCCTGCGAGAGACGGAACGCCTCGGCGAACGGCCGGAGTCGCACGTACGAAGGGGACGCAAACAGTGGGAACGCCGACGGCGCCTTGAGCAGCGTGAAGAGCCGCAGCAGCCACACGGCAAAGTACGTCGCGAGGCTGAGCACGCGCAGCAGCGAGCCGTTGCGCCTGGACCATCGCAGCGCGCGGTCCGAAGTCGCGGGGAGCGCGCGCCGGCGGCGCCGCCGCGTCGACTGGAGCGCGATCTCGGAGACCAAGAAGTAGGCGTAGAAACCCAGCACGGCGAAATTGCTGAGCGTCCACGCAACCGCGTCCTCGTCGATCAGGAACGAACTGGTGAGCGGCGCCGTGCTCACATAGAGCGTCGCAACAGCCCCGCCCGCGGACGGGAACTCGACCAGGAACCGCACCGCCATGGTGTACTGCAGCATGGCGTTGAAAAAGTTGACGTCGACCACGACCGCGCGCGTGTGTAAGTCGACGTAGTCGCTGTTCTCCAAGTACTGGAGGATTTGAGCGGCCTGGTCGCTGTCAGCGCGTGGCAGCAAGACGGAAAACGCCGGCGCCGGCAGCGTCTTGGCGTTGGGCGCGTTCATGGACGAGAGAAACTCGCTGCGCTCGGTGGTCGTGCTCGTGCCATTGAGCCCCTCAAAGGTAAACTCCGAGCCGGAGGAGCCTCCAAAGGCGTCTGTCAACTCGTCGTCCGCGTCAAAATCGCCTAGAGCTAAACCGTAGCAGTCCAGCTCGTGGCCCGTGTTCGTGGCGTCGGTGAGCGCCGCGGGTGCGTACGCTGATACTCGCTGTGTACAGACATGGCGAGGCACACGAAGCTGACCGATGCGGACGGCGCCCACGACGCGATTCGTGAGCTGTGGACCGGACGAGGACGCGGTCGACGACGTGTACGTGGCCGATAGGAACGGCCCTCGAAGCCACGCGAAGAGATCGCTGTGGCTCGCGATCGTCTCGAAGGTGCTCGCGCTGTACGCGCTCGTGGTCGCGTGGACGAGCCGAAAGAGGTGCTCGTTCGTGTACCCGTGGTGGCAACTCAGAGTGTAGGCCACGAGGAACACGATGTGGACCACGATGTCGCGGATCTTGGCGCGGATCCGCGCCTGGCGTTTCTTGTGGATGAGCGACTCGGCGTACACGCGCAATTGCTCGCTGAGTTCGGCCACGCGCCGGTGGTTGCGCCGTCGGCGGTGCTTCCACCATCGCTGGAGACTCACGACGGCCTCGAGCCGAGACAGCTCGAGGATGTCGCCCGATGAGAGCAACGGTGGGAGCCGCGGCGCCGACGCCGCCGAGCCGTCGGAGACGAGGAGAGCCGGCGACTGGCGCGACACTCCGGTGGCGACGACGCTCTTGGTTCGTACCGCAGCATCCGGCATGGACGCGACTCGTACCACGGACGAGACCGGCAGCGATTAAGCTACGGCCCCTGACTTACGGCTACAGTCGCGTCCCGATTCTGAACGGGTCCACGAACCGATCGCCCATTTTGATCCTGTATCGCGTCGCGTCGCGACCAAAAATACGACTGACTCGGCCTTTCCAGACTCCTCGTCACGTTGGCAGCACGGTATTTGGGTGGGTGGATGCCTGCCAAACAGACACAAAGGGAATGGACTCGACGCTCCACGTTGCGGATGGTTTTGCCAACACGACCCGAACGCAGAGGGGTGCGTTCGTCGGTACGACTCCTTCTCTTTTTCAAGATGTTACAGATCCGCAGACTCTACAATAGATTAACCCATTTAGAGGTTGAGCGGGCCGTGGTTCGGGAGGTACTTCTCGTGGTTGCCGTCAAGGTCGAGCGTGCCCTCAGCGCGCATCTTGGCGTACACGTCACGCTCGTACTTGGTGAAACCCCACTTCTTCGAGCCGAGCACCTTCTGGCGACCCGGGAACTTGAACTTAGCACGACGCAGCGCCTCAACGACGGCCGGGCCGAACTGGTCCTTGGAGCGCACCGAGATAATCGGCTGGCCGATCTCGACACGGGCGGCGGTGCCCTGCGGCTTACCGTAAGCGTGACGCATACCGGTCTGGAGACGATCGGCACCAGCGCACGAAAGCATCTTGTTGATACGCAGAACGTGGAACGGGTGGCAACGGATACGCATGTGGAAGTTGTCCTTGCCGGCGTGCTTGTTCAGGTAACGGTTAGCGGCAATACGGGCGGCCTCGAGAGCCTCCGACGAGAGCTGCTCCTTCTCATCCGAGACAAGGTGGGCCACGAACGGGAAGGTGTCGACGGTCGCCTTCTTGTTACCGACCTCGTAGATGCGGATCTTCGGGTCCGGCACACCACGGCAGTAGCGCGACTTGACGAACGGCTTCTTGTTCTGGAAACGGTAGCACTTAGCAGGACGGCGACCCATGATGCTTGACGGAGTTGGCAAATGACCGGCGCAGAGTCTTTGCGGGGGCACTGGTCTCGTTAGCGCGATTGGTGTGGAGAGCACCAACCAACACAGGGAGAGCGAGTTTCGGGCGAAAGGGTATTTACAACTGGTTAGTTTTTACGAATAGCTATTTACAGAAACCCACACTCACAGATTTTGAGTAGCAACAATTGGACGAAAATCGTGATGCGCAGGATTGAAATAGCATGATTGGGTAATATCTTGCAACGGATGATGTCATCATGGCTACACGATCACGAGAAGCGAGTTCATGCATGTCAAAGATGAGGGAATGTTGGCGGCTACGATCCTAGCTTCTGGGAGATTCTTTCGTTTTGTAGACCATGCTCGAAAGACGTATTCCGGGGCGGGTCGCTCGATGTGGGGCGTAATGGAGCTGACCTTGTCGGCTGGCTGCGAACAGCGTAAGGTTTGAAGAAGGCGAGGAGATCGTTAGGACCGAACGGCCTGTTGAACCGGTAGTATCGATCATCAAATTATCGCATCTCGATGGAGCATAGCGAGGTCTCGCGGCCCGAACTGCGCGAGGCGCAGCGTACATGTTGTGGGAAAACACACAGTGGTGTAAGCGGGGATATTACACTCGAAATACTGTCCACTCGCGATGTCTGCTCTGAGAGCTCTGAGCTCGGAGTTGTCGGGAAACTCCATATGCAGCACTTCCGGATGTGGAGCGCTCGACGCGGCACTCTTTTTTAAAAGAGTGCCGCTTAAAAGCGCAACTCTGCCTTATCGAGCCCCTCAAACGATGAAATGGGCTTGGTTACTCCAGCACTGTAACCCCTTTGGATGAAGCCATGTCCACTGCTAAGTTCGTATCCCGATTATTGTGAGCCACACCATATATATGGAGTGATGGTCGACACGCCACCACACCAGTCACCGGCATTCCGCCAGTGCACAAGCCAGAATGCTGCGCCACTCGCGCCGCGTGCTGCGGCTGCGCGGCCGCCCCGTGGCGCCGACGTCGTCGCCGTGGCTGCGCGCCTCTGCGGCTGTGAGCCACAGTGGATCCGCCGCGTTTTCCACGAAGACCATCGACGATGACGCGCGTGCCATCACACCGGCGACGCTCGGTCCGTGGATGACGGCGCATCTCGAGTCGCTCGAGCCCACGCGCATCCGCAACTTCAGCATCGTCGCGCACATTGACCACGGCAAGTCGGTACGTTTTTTGCGTATCTGGTGGTGTGTATACGGGGAGAGAACCATGCGGACTGACGGCGAAGGTTTGATACGGGTAGACCCTCGCGGATCGCTTGCTGGAAATCAGCAAAAACATCACCAAGCGCGACCGCGACAACGCGCAGCACATGGACAACCTCAAGGTAAATGATAAGATGAGATGCCAAATGCCCTGATTGCGGTGGTCTCACTCACAACGATGCATGTCTGTAGGTGGAGCGCGAGCGCGGCATCACAGTCAAGGCGCAGACGGCGTCGATGGTGTATGTGGACGAAGACACGCAGCAGACGTTCATGCTCAACCTCGTCGACACGCCCGGCCACGTGGACTTTAGTTACGAAGTGAACCGTTCGCTGTCGGCATGTGAGGGCGTGCTGCTGCTCGTGGACTGCTCGCAGGGCATCCAGGCCCAGACGCTCGCCACCTACTACGCCGCCAAGGAGCGAGGACTCAAGGTCGTCCCGGTGCTCACGAAGATCGACATGCCGCATGCTCAGCCGGAGGATTCGATTTTGAGCCTGTCGAGTCTGTTGGACGTCGATCCGGATGACGTGCTGCTCACGTCGGCCAAGAGTGGCGTCGGCATCCAGGATGTGCTCCCCGCGGTCGTCGAGCGCCTCCCGCCGCCCACGGCGGACCCATCGGCGCCGCTCAAATGCCTACTCGTGGACTCGTACTATGATGACTACCGCGGCATCATCTGTCTCGTCAAGGTCATTGACGGCTCGATCGCGCCCGGCGACAAGATCATGAGCTCGCACCAAAAGACCAAGCACGAAGTCCAAGAAGTCGGCGTGCTCCTGCCGCACCGCCACAAGACCAACGGGCTCCACGCCGGCCAGGTGGGCTACGTGATCGCCGGCATGAAGACCACGAGCGAGGCCAAGGTCGGCGACACGTTCCACAAGGAAAACGTGCCCGTGGAGCCGCTGCCGGGTTTCCAGGAGGCGCGCAGCATGGTGTTTGCGAGTATGTACCCGACCGACGAGTGCACGTTTGAAGACCTGCGCACGGCCATTGAAAAGCTAACGCTCAACGACGCGAGTGTCACGGCCCAGCAAGAGACCAGTGGCGCGCTGGGCATGGGCTTCCGCTGCGGCTTCTTGGGGCTGCTCCACATGGAAGTGTTCCACCAGCGGCTTTCAGATGAGCAAAACGTCCAGGTGCTGGTCACGGCACCTATGGTGCCATACACGGTGATCGATCCGCAGGGCGCGACTGAGGTCGTTGAGACACCAGGCGCATTTCCGGACTCGACCAAGTACTACCAGGTGCTCGAGCCCATGGTCGAAGCCTCGATCATCACGCCCGCCGACTACCTTGGCGCGATCCTCGCGCTCGCCAAGGAAAAGCGTGGCGTACAGACCAACCTCGTGTACATTGACGATGGCCGTGTGATCGTCACGATCGACGTGCCGTGGCAGGAAGTCGTGACCAACTTTTACAACGAGCTCAAGACCGTCTCGTCTGGCTACGGTGCGTTCACTTTTCCCTCCACAACCCGCGCGAAGCCTTCAAAATTGATGACTCGCTCGTGTTTGTTCTGTTTGCACTTGTAGCCACGCTCAACTACCGGGAGATTGAGGCGCAAAAGGCTGACATCGTCAAGGTCGACATCTTGATCAACGGCAAGGCGCTTGACGCGCTCTCGTTTGTGTGCCACCGTAGCAAGGTAGAGTCCACTAGGTCACACTACTACTGTTCTTCCCGAGGACATATTCGCTGATGGAGTTCTGTTTGGCACTGTCTTAGGCCACAGTCGAGGGCCGCGCGCTTTGTGTCAAGCTGAAGAAGGTCATTGACCGCCAGCAGTACGAGATCTCGATCCAGGCGTCGCTCGGCGGCAAGATCTTTGCCAAGGAGCGCATCGCGCCTTACCGCAAGGATGTGTTGGTCAAGTCGGGTAAGAACGTCGGCGGCGGCGACGTGACGCGCAAGAAGAAGCTACTCGCTAAGCAGAAGGAAGGCAAGCGCCGTATGAAGACGGTGTCCAACGTTGCGCTCTCTCAGGACGCCTTCTGGTCTGTGCTGTCCAAGTAAACTTTAGACAAGAAGACCAACAAATAGAGAAAATGCCGCATCAACATTTGATGAAAAAAACGATCTGTGTTGGCAATTCTGTTTGTCGGTTTGTGGTTGGTGTTTTCGTGTCATGCACCAAGAAGTAAATATATGTAATGCCTTCTTGTTTTTTTCTTGCTTTTTGTGGTCTTGGGTCTGTTTCTTCAGTAGTTTCTCATCCTTTCTCTCTGTCTCTGTCTCTCTCTCTCTTCGCTTCGCCAACGGTCAAGGATCTCATCCCCACTGGGAAGAACCAACGCCGACAATATCATTCTTGCTTGACCACACACATCACAGTGTCATTCACACGGCCTGCGCGCCATGTCAAACATGGACATGCCAGAGCACACACTTTGTCGTTGCCACGTGCTTGTACTCTTCTTCGTCCATTCGCATCCTGCATCTCGCGTCTTCTTTTCTCGCATGCAGTGCAAAGCCGATCTGCAAAGCGGCAAACCGCTCGCACTCGTCGCGCTTTCAACAACGAACAAACTAGCGAGCCAGCGAACCAGCGCCACGGCTCCAACTGCACTCGACTCGACACTCAGCACGACCAACGTGCTCCATACC
>JAADVT010000200.1:0-40067 GCA_023335895.1 Pythium rishiriense
AAAAACCCCCCCCCCCCCCCCCGCAACAAAGCGTCGCACATGTACACTACCTGCTGGAACTCGGCGCTCGCGTCCAAGAGGATCTTCTCGAGCGGCAGCTTGAGCTTGTCCTCGCCGTTTTCGTCCTTGTCGTTGCTCAGGTACTTGTCAAACTGGTAGTTCGAGAGCATCGACGCCTGCGCGAGCACTTCGACGACGCGCGCGCTCGTGAGCTTGTCGTGGGCCGCAAGCGCCGGCACCTGCACGACCACGCTCTTGGCGCGCTTGCCGCGCGCCACGGTGAGCGCGCCGTGGGTCGCGTTGCGCAGCACGTGTTCGTCCACTTTGTTGGCTTCGCCGAGCCCGACCAGCACGACGCGCTGGTCCGCGAGCGCCTCGCCGCTCTCGCTCGGGTACAGGTACAGCTTTTCCTGGGGACCGGCCTTGAAGTCGCGGAGCGCGTGGGGCGACACGGCGAACGGCAGCGCCACGGCGCCGGCGTCGTGCTGTTCCTTGGTGACAAACACCACGCGCGTCGCGGCCGACGGCGACGCGCCGGCCTCGCGCGCAAGCGAGAGCGATCCCTGTACGCGCTGTGCCACGAGACGGTGGGCCGCGACGCCACGCGACGCCGCCGTGCTAAAGAGCCGGCGCGTGAAGAGCTTCATCGAGTCCTTCGTAATATTCCTGGTTGAAGCTTGGTGCTGATGTGTGTGGTCATGGATGAGGAGCTCCCGAAAGGAAAACACCGATGAAAACCGGTTTTGACATGGTATCTGCCACAGAGCGTATACCGTCTAAGTTCGCACGTATAGTTATATACATTAAGTTCGCATACCTCAGGGGTACACAAGCCAGAGTGATTGGGATATCTTTCCATATTCCTGATGTCATAAGCTACAAGGGAGGGGACAGGCGACAGTCTGATCTCCTCATGACGAGGAGGCGCTGACCCTCTCTCTCTCTCTCTCTCTCTCTCTCTCTCTCTCCGCAGCGATGAAGAACTGGCGCGCGACGCTGCTGTTGGTGGCCGCGTGCGCGGCCGCGCTGCTCTCCTCGCTCACGACGGTGCTCGTGCTCGGCTCGGCGTTTCTGCCCGTGGAGAAATGGCTCACGGTGGTCGCGACGGCGTGGCAGCTGCCGGCGCTGCGCCGGCGCTTGGTGCACACTCGGCGGCGGCTCTGGCGGCGCGTCGACGCAGCGCTGCGCGGCGACGCGACGGCATCTGTCTGGCGAGGCGTGCAAGATGACGTCGCCGCCGAGTTTGGGTTTGGCGACAGTGACAGCGACGACGACGACGACGACTGCCTCGGGTACCTCCACGACTGGAAGCACGGCCGATTGTGTCTCATCAGCCGATGATCGAGCTGCACGACGCGCGAACAGGACGGGGTAGAAGCCGCCCACTTGTGTGGAGTATCAACATGAATTCTATTTATCTCACTTGCCGCCGTCGCGTTTGCGCTTGATATTGTTTCGGCTCTGCATGGCCGCCGAGCCCGTGCCGTCGGACGCGATGACGTCGGTGACCACGTAAGGTGACGCGACCGTGCCTTCCATTGCGCCGAGCAAAAGCGGGTCCAGCGACACGCTCGCACGGACCAGCAGGTTCACTTGGTGGAGCACGCGCAGTGGCACGGGGCTCAAGATGTAGAGAAGCCGCCGCTCGTAGTCCACTGCGCGCACGAGACCGACGCCGACACACGGCGCATGGACGGGCTGTACTTGGATACGAGGCGGCCGTGGGCACGCTGCGTCGACGTCTGTGTCATCCGATGGGAACGACGACCGCTGTGGGTTGATGCACAGTCCGACGACGCTGCAGTTGAGCGAAGCGAGCAATTGGCTCGGCGGGACGGGGTTGGCGGAGAACCCGACGTCGAAGGCGTCAAACGACACAGCGAACGGCATGGCCGCAGCGTATGCGCGCCCCATGGCGTGGGTTAAGCGGTCTTTTTCCGTCAGGAAGTGCAGGTTCTGGAGCTGGGCGCGCGCCAGATCGTCGCACGTGGTGTTCGAGAGGAAGTACGAGTGCAGGCGGTAGAGACGCATCTCTTTGGAGCTTCGTGGCGCCTGCACGATGCTCATAGACGGGTCCCAGGGCTCGACGCTGTGGATCTTCCAGTTGCCCGTCGTCGGCACATCGAACTGCTTGCTGCGCGTGGTCGAGAGGAGCTGCACGACGTGGTGCGGGTCGGCGTCGGTGATGACGCTGCAAAGCAGGTCGTGGCCCATGCTCTTGACCCACCCGTCCGTGTTGATCACGAGCGGTACGACGCTTTTGAGATCCCCACTAGTCTGAGCGCTCCCCCACTTGCGCTCGTAGAGACGCAGCAGGCTCTTGACCGACTTGGCGTAGTACAGTGGATCCGAGCCCGGGTTCGTGCCCCCGCAAAAGAACGAGCGCAGCGGTGTTTTCATGTGCGTAAAGCCCGGGCCCAAGAGCGGCGCCGTGAGCGCGTGGAGCGAGACCATGCCCGGTGGGGTCAGCTCTGGCTGACCCAAGTCCGTGTCGAGGAACGCGACGACGTTATAAAACGCGAGCAGACGGTTCACGAGGTACCGACAAAAGGTCGATTTACCAACGTCCTTGCCACCGCACACGACAATGCGCTGCGGCAAGGCGTTCTCGGACAGTAGGCTTTGCTCGAGTATATCCACCGTGGAGCTCCAGCCGCCTGATACCTGGATGAGCCGAGACGGGTCCGCGACAGCCAACTCGCTGAGCACTTGGGCGCTGGACTTGGCGTCGTGCGTGAGCGTTCCCGCCCCACTGGTGCGCGACGACGAGTCGTCAGCAGCGTTGACGGTTGTGGTCGTCAGCGACTGGTAGGTGTCCTTGGTCACGACGATCTTGAAGCCGGGCAGCACGACGTCGTGCTTGCTCGGCACTTCGAAGTAGCACATCACGTTGCCAAAGCTCACGGGCATCGCTCGCCACACCAGCACGACCGCGTACGTCTCGGCGATCTGGCGCGCGAGCCGGTCGGCCTCGTGCTCTTCTTCCACGTTCACGGCGGCCGCGGCGCGGGGCTCCATGGCCGCCAACAGCTCGAGGCTCGCGTCGCCGAAGGCGCCTTGCGACTCGGCGTCGTGGACAGCTCTCGTCGCTACCGCCGCCGTCGGCGTCGTACGCGCCAACACCGACTCACGCGAGCGCGCCTCCACGACCAGCAGGCTGCTCCACTTGGGCGAGTGCACGGGGTAGTAGACCGCGAGCGGCGGTCGCCAGCCCAGCAGCTCGGCGTGGCCCTGGAAAACACGCACCAGCGCCATGCCGGCGCAGTGGACGGCGCTGCCCGGCTGCAGGCCCAGCACGACGACGTTGCCCGAGCGCGTGCTCAGCGCCTCGTACATGGCCGGGGCTGCTACCGCTGAGCCGGCGGGCTTGGCGCCGGCCGAGCGCGGACGCTTGGGCGGCATGACGGCGGAGAAATGCGTGGAAGCCACGGTCGCGCCATCCAGTGACGTTGCGTTCCAGGGGAACCAACCCCTCCGTTTCGTGAAAACTCACATTTGTATACACCTTTTTTTGGAATTGTTTAGGAATCTTAAGTACGCATACGAACCTAAAGCCGTCATTTCCGCACGGCACACTCGGAAAAGCGAAAAGCGGAAAAAAAAATGAAGCGCCGCCAGGGGCGACCGTTCAAGGGAGCGACCGTGGAGGTCCCTAATCGCTGACGGCGACGGGTCGCGCGCTACCACACAGTGCGTTTGTATGGAGCGGGCCACGCGCCGCGCTCGGCGGCCTCGCTGCGATCTTCTTCTGTCGCCGCCAGTGGTCGAAAGCCGTCGGGAACAGCGAACGAAAGCGTGATCCGGAACACCGTGGCGGACGACCGCGCGCGCGACGGCGGCCAAGCATGAGCAGCACCACGCCGGCCGCGGTGCTCAAAGAAGGGTTCCTGGCCAAGCGGAGCCGCAACGCCTGGCCCGTGGCGCGGTTCCAGCGGCGGTACTTCCGATTGTACCCGGGCGAGCTCCAGTACTTTTACACACCGCAAGAGAAAGTGGCGCGGCGCACCATTCTGCTCCGGCTCGACACGCGAGTCACGCCGACCAACGACCAGGCGTACGAGCGGTGCTTTGTGGTCAAGACCTCGCCGACCGAAAGCGTGTACCTCCAGGCCGACCGCGAGGATGACAAGGACGCGTGGGTGACGGCGATCTACAACGCCCTGCGACGCACAGACGACGTTGCGGGCGCTCGAGTCGACGAAGTGCCGTCGCCGCGCTCGATGCCGGCGTCGACGGCCCGCCATGAGCCACCACCACCTCCTCCTCGGATTTTGCTCGACTTGACCGTGGTGGCGGCCAAGGGTTTGAAAGGGGTGAACTATCTCGCAAACGCAAAGAGCGACCCGTTCTGTGTCGTGACGTTTGTCGGCAAAGACGGAGCGATCAATCGGAGCGAAGAGGTCAAAACCAAGTACCGCACGGATACAGTCGACCCGGTCTGGAATGAGCGCTTCCAATTGGGCCACGCCGTCGATTTGACTTCAGTCGACGCAATTCACTTCGAGCTGCTGGACCACGAAGTCATGGGGAGGCCGAAGCCGCTTGGGTATGTGAAGGTACCGCTATCGACGTTCCAGATGTCACCAGCGAGTACAGGTCAGTCGGAGTTGGTGGATCGTTCGTTCCGGGTCCACCCCCCTGCGGATCGCCCGTCGGTGATCGATCTCGTTTCCGGCCCTTCATCACCCCGTGTCGAACGAAAAGAGAAAGAGACCATGATCAAGGATCACGGAGAACTTCATCTCAAGATGAGCATCGTCGGACCGAATTTAGTCAATTTCTTCCGGAGCCTCAGTCACACGATCGCCCCTCAGAACCAAATTGTGACGAAGAGTGAGGACCATAGCGATAACCGTCTTGAAGTGACGGTGCTGTCTGCTCGAGATCTAATTGCCGCCGACTTCAACAAATCCAGCGACCCTTTCGTGGAGCTGAAGTTGCTCGATGACAAATATAAACCGATACGGGGAGAGTACTATCGAACAACTACGAAGGAGAAAACAAGGAATCCGGCTTGGCAAGACGAGCACTACGTGTTTGGACGAGTCAGCCGCATTGAAGACGCATCTTATCTTCATGTGCGTGTGATGGACTGGGATCAGCATAGCAAGAATGATCCTCTGGGATATGTCATGATCAACTTGTCAAACTTGTCAGCACATAGTCAGACAGATTGGTACACACTTTTACCTGATGAAAAGATGGCAGTGCGGGAAAATCTGGGATCTATTCAACTCAAGATCTCGCTGGCGGGTGAAACTCGCGGAGAGCGCGAACGGCGCCTCCAGATTGAAAAGGAAGTCGCCTCAAAGACACATGAAATGTCCGCCGAACAACTTGAACTTGAGAACGCACAGCTCCAGCTTCACGACGCGGCTTGCAGTTTGGATGGTGCAAGAATTGCATGCGCAGTGAATGATTACCAAGCTCGCGAGCCGCATTTCTACGGGTTGAACGGCTGTATCCACTATCTGAACACGCTGCTTCCACGTGCTCATCGAGAAAACACCGCCACAGAGGAAGGATTTCATTCCCGAGCGGGAATTGAAGGGCGTGCACTTCTTGAAGTGAGTGTTGTCGGTACACATGACTTGAGTAAGGCTGGTACCACCATGACATCTACAAGTCCCTATGCCTTGATCGAGGTTGATCCTTCGTTATGTATTGAAGAGTGCAAGCGAGTAAGTGCCCCTCAGTCACCCCGAAAGAGCAAGCGAGTTGAAGCAAGTGTGGCCGCAACCGAAGCACGTGGAGGAATGTTTGACCGCCGTGTACAAGCAGAAGTGTCGTCGTACCGAGCAAAGCTCAACAAGAATGAAATGCGTTCGGAAAGGCAACTGGAGACGTCAGATCAACCATTGCTCAAAGTTGAAGTGAAGAGTGCCCAGGGGCTTATCGGAGTAGATTTCGGTGGATACAGTGATCCGTATTGTACATTAATGTTGACAGATCGCGCCACTGGCAAGCCCGTTGAGTCAGAGAAGAAGCGAACGGCGGTCATTTCCAAAACCCTCAATCCGGTTTGGGAGAATGAAGTTTTTCTATTCGGCAATGTGAGTAAAACTATTTTGCGATGGCTCACTATTTCACTTCTAACAGCGCCTTTGATTCCTGCGTAGACGTTCCCGTTGGACAAGGCAGGCACATTATTGATTCACGTTAAAGACCACAACATGACAAGGAGCATTCCACTCGGCCGTGTTCAAATACCCATATCGGATTTGTGCCACGCGTCGGCAACAACGACGTCGATTTCATCGACCGCGAAGGAGAAACGCTACGCCCTGATACCAGAGCCTTGGATGAAAAAGCACGCGCAGAATCTCGGCGAGCTCTGCATCAAGACTGAGGTGATTGGTGACGCAACGCTATTGGCAGAAATGCTGCAAAGGTCCGTTGAAGAGGGCTCTCCTTCGAAAATGCTCAGCTTTCTATCGATGCAGTCCTTTTCCTCAGACGCACACCTCTCCGATGGGATGTCATCTCTGTCGCTTGGTGGATTCGTCGATGATGAAGATGAAACAACCGAAATCATTGAGAAGGGGAAGCCGATCCGAACATCAACGGTCTCTGGTACAACAGTGCATTGGAGGAAAGAGAAATTCGAACTGTCCCTTTCGTATCCGGCATTGTTTAGCGAGTCTGGAGGTGATGGGATGCACAAGTACGTGCTTCGACTGCGAGTTCATGGCGCGCGAAATCTTCTTGGTCTGGACGATGATGTGCACCAACTTCAAGGCAAGGAGAGAAGTCGTCGCAACCACGTCTTGGGACGGAGGGCCAAAACGAGCGCGTATTTTACTGCTATCCCAGTGTATCGTAATGGCCGTTTAGAGCTATCGCAGCGGAAGCAAAGTTTGACTGTGTACGGCACCCGCAATCCCAACTGGCCAGATAGAGAGTTCGTGTTCGAAAACCTGACAGATCTTCAGTCCATCTCTCACTTGTCACTCCACGTTTACTCGAGAGATCTCGAGAGCGAGGTTTCGAGACCCATCGCAGATCTTCTCACAAAGTCTGAAAGAGATCGCCTGGCACAATTGGAACGGTTTCAAATTCGCAAGATTGGTCCAACGGGACTCGTGGAAGACAATGGTTATGAAATCCTCCCATTTGGCGAACGTGTGCTCGCGTATCGCAAGTGTGAAGACGGAGGTCGTTTTTTTCCCGCCACAGTTCGCCACTTTAATCCGTCCGGACTCGGCTCTTACGAAGTCTTGTTTGAAGATGATATTGAAACCATCGACGATCTCTGGGACTTGTTTTCACTGGACGTGAGAGGAAAGATCGAGTTGATCCACTCAGACGGCACGGTCGATGTCAGTTTTCAGACGAAGACCGATGGTGCACCTGAATCCCCCGCTGGTACATCTATCACCCCTCAGTACGCTCGTAACATTTCCCCAGCTTTGCTGAAACCTGTGGATGCCTTCACCGATGACATCGAATGTGTGATGGCACGTTGTATGGATGTGTATGGCGAGTTGAAGCGATCTTGGGGCAAACTGAAGCATGCATTGTCCGAACTGAAACTTCATGTTGCATCCATTACCGGACTCCCGAAGTATGTCTCTCTTCCTCGTTGCGAGATCACTTTCATCGGTATTCCGTCCGACTTAGCGTCAAAAGACAATCTCCAGCTGTCGGAATCTGGTCATCTCCGTTTGATAAACGGCCAGTCGCTTGGGATGCTCACACAGGAACCAGGGGAGAAGAAGTTGTCGTTTACGCTGAACTTTAAGTGTGATTCGGAAAGTGTTCCTGATCAGAAGCTTTTCGAAGACGCTGTGTTGACCTTAGGAAGCACAGATGATGAGCTCCAGAAAAAATTCTTGGAGAAAACTGCTAGTCTTCTGATTGAACTCGTCGATGCAAGGGTGAAACCAGCCACTTCCAAAGCCACAGGACCCACGCCCCGTGTTGTCATTGGATCTGCGCGCGTGGATTTGGTTTCTCTGAATGACGGCGATAATGAACTCAACATTCGGTTGTTGCCTCCTGAAAGTGTTGATTACTACAAGTACGTTGGCTCACTGACTCTCAAAATCGACTGTGTGAAGAACATCATTGGTGGAGCTGTCCAATCGACCAGTGATAGCAGTGAAAAAGGCGTTCGCGGGGCGAGCGAATGGTTTGAGAGGCGGCTTGCAGAGAATACTGCGACGGCGCAAGGTGATGAAGTCCCCAAGTTCAGCCGGATCAGTCGACGTCGCCATCTTCGCTCCTCTCTGACACCAACGGAGAATGCGCAGATCGATGCTCTTCATACCGTTCTCGTCATCATCATGAAGCGCATTATCAGTATCATGCGGGAGATCAAACTCTTTGATGACCTAGAGGCTCTTGCGACTGAAGAGTTCCCGAAATTTCACCACATCCACAGCGTCAGCGCAAATCCAAAGAGCGAGTGGGTTGGTCGTCCAATCAACGAGATTCCACTCGAAACTCGGAAGTCAATCGTCGAGTGTCTCGAGTTGGAGTTGCTGGAAATTGCCGGGTCTGGTGGAGCGAGAGTACAGTCAAGCGGGGAGCCAATTTCGCGCGAGGAGTGGATCAGGCAGAGGTCAGAGCGCCACCAAAAGTTGCAAAAGGTCAACGGCTTTTTCATGCAGGATCGATCGAGCGCAGGTGTGCTGCTCGTCCACTGCTGTTTCACGGGAGAGGGAATGGTGAACTGGATTAAGGGTTCAAGCCGAAAAGTACCGATACTTTGGCGAGACGGTTGGCAGAAATATTGCGACGATGAGTACACAAAAGAAACTTGCAGACTTGGCTGGAAGGACCTCGACGCTACAGCGGAGACAGATGCACTAGAATCACAGGTGGATCCAGATGCATTAGAAGACCCAAAATCGGAGCGGCAGGCATTGTTGTGGCTTAATGCACTGAGTGATGCCGGCTTCATCGAAAACGTAAATCCTACGTTAGCACTCGGCATTACCAACAAAACGTCCCATCTCGTTGAGAATAAGCCAGATCGTTTGTACAGAATCCGTGAAGTTGAGCAGTGGGCGTACAAGCAATCCAATGTCAAGAGTCTGTGTCCACTAGATCTCGTGCCCGAAGTTGACTGCTGGCAACGAGTCGATCTTGTGCCTCAGGAACCTCGTCCATCGTCTCCGCCACCATCACCGAAGAAGCGAAAAGAGGCAACGACACCTGCACAAGATCCAGTCCGGATTACTGACACAAATGCTGACAAGAATATTGCCACGACTGTGCGGAAGCGGACCTATGCGAAGAAGCTTGCGGAACATGTTGAAGGCTTCCTGGGATTGCAAAATGTATTCTCGGGAATTCTTTTCTCGCAGGAGGTGCAAGCTAGCTCACTTTTTAAGCCAGTTGCAACGAAGACTCAGCAACTCATTGGCCAAAACGTTCTCTGGGATTGGAAGTACTGCCTTTTCATCCCGAACGACAAGATGATGTACGTTTACGAGAGTGAGGTTTCCAACTTACCGACGATCATTCTTGACATGAACAACAGTGCTTGCCGTGCTGCGTACAACTTTACGTACGAATCCAGTGGTGGGTGGTTTAATGTGGTTGGTGCGACTGTATTGCATGCGTTGCCTTCGAGTGATGGGTCTACCAAGTATGCTGCTATCGACGACACGCTGCGAGATAGACTGATGAAGGTAACGAAGGATGGTACTTTGGTATTCGAATTCAAGACGTCAAATGCACAGCTGTGGGTTCAGTCGTTTTTGCGCGCCAACATTCGCGTCGACATGAAGCCAAGTCAACCGGTAGTGTTAAAGCGTTTGAACCCGTCTGTTCTACAAACGAAGTGCACCGATCAAGTTGCAAACTACAACCCAAACGATCTTGAAGGGAGCTTCCAAGGCATGCTGAACAAGTTCTTTAAGCACTATGGTGAATCTTCCGACACAGACACAGAGAAAAAAATGCGCGCGTTGCGTGCAAGGGTTCGTAGTGAACTCAAGAAACCTGGGGTTCTCGGAGAAGCTGTCATGGCGTACTTTGGAAGTACGAAAAAGTTCAATCCAGGGCCAACCAACGAGCGAGCGTTCGCATCGCATGGTGATCTCAAGAGTGGTCGAATTATTCGAATACGTGCACCTTTTGTTGACGCAAACGATAACGCGATGCAAACATACGAAATCAAGGATGCACCGAAAGATATGAAAGATCTGCTCAACAAATACGGCGTGACCGATAAGTCTTCGTGGTTGAAAGTACCAAAGCCGACGCGAGACATATTCTTGCTGTACGACGTGGAATACAGCCACGATTTTGAGATCATTCGTGAAGAGGAGCTGCTTCGTGAGTATATCCGGGCCAATGGTGGCGACTTGGATCCGGTAAAAGTGAAAGAGAGGTGCACAGATCTCAACATCTGGTTCAAGGCGAGTGATTTGGAGGACTGCGTCACGCGAATCGTTTTACACACTGGTGTCCAGAAGCCTCTCGGTTGCCTAAAAATTCCTCTGAGGACAGTATCAGCACATCGAGTCATGGATGTCTGGTACCCGCTAGGTCCTGAGCATGAGATGATCCAAAAGGCAAAGCTTGGACAAATCCGAGTACAGTTACGCCTCGTTCCTGCAAGTGACACATTGCGAAGTAAGAAAATCTCGGCGCATCTGTTGGAGGAGGTGAAGGAGGCATCGGCAGCAGTGGTGACTGGGAAACCATTTGGAGGTACCATTGCAGCAGCCAAGAGCGCCCTCAAATGGAACAAGTCTACCAAACAGTTGGCGTCGTCACCAACTGCCCATGGCGCTCCGTCTGTACCACATGAACCATCGTTTATCACGATTCAGATTCTTGAAGGCAGAAAGCTGCTTTGTGCCGATGTGGACACGAATACGAGTGATCCGTACGTACAAATCGTTCTGATTCGTGAAGCCGACGGCAAAGAGGAAGCTACAAAGCTCAAGACCGATATCATAAAGAAAACGCTTAGTCCAAAATGGAGTAACCAAGAGTTTGTACTCGGCAAGTCACCTGACACCGTGCTCAGCGATAAAAAAGCAATCCTGCTTCGAGTTAGGGACTATGACTTCGGAATGCGAGATGACAAGATAGGCTGCATCAAGATCGAGCTTCTTCGAGACAAGGCGAAGTCGCATCAGATCTCCGGTTTGATGCTCGTTCATGCAGATGAGAAAGGATCAACAAAAAGCCGAGCTCTTCATTTGGGCGATAACATGCAAGTTGAAGTGGATGAGAAGCTCTATGCGGATGTCGGAATGTCCAAGGCTGCAGCGAAGGGAAATGATCCGATCAATGATGGCAAACTGGGGAAGCTGCGCTTTGTGATTAAGCTCCACCACAACGAAAACTATATCGATCCAAACAACGTTGTCGCGTCTCAACTACCCGTCGTCATGCGCAGTCTCGAAACCAAGTACTCATATGAAGTACAATTCTCGTCGATTGACCCAAGCTCAGACGAGCTCAATCAGTGCTCTTGTGTGTTCACCCCGAAGGGTACAGGCAACCAGCGGATCACTTACGATATTCATACAGAGGACCTCGGATCGGAGAACAAGCACACGCTGGGTCAGTTGCTTGTGTCAAGTGGATCCATATCCGCAGGGCCAAAGCCCGTGAAAGTACTTGGTCGGACGTTTGACATGACGAAGGTGGAATGGTTCGAAGTTCAGCTGTATCACCAGGCGACTGGAAAGGTATATACTGGCCGATATCCGAGCCGGGACGGAGAGAAGCTCAATGAAAGAGATCTTCGGAATAAGGACGATTGGTTTGATGACAGTGTGAAGCTCTTTGATCGGGAGGATAAGAAGCGGGAGGTGAAGCTGACCATGCGGATGCGTGTGATTGCAATTCATCGTGCACAGAGACTGAAACGGTTGCTGGCAGAAACGTTCCGAATGGTCGGCCTCGAGTTTGATGCTCGGCGGATCAATGAAGGCAATGAGTGTAAGACAGGGACCGCAGTCGAAGATTTTCTCTGGGGGGTATGCAAGGCCCACTTTCTTCCAGGGCACAGCACAACGCAGGAGCTCATGGCACAGGTGCATAAAATGCGCTACTCGACAAGATTGCACTGGAAATTCACCCCTGAACTGCTCGGGCTGGTGTTTGAACACGTTTTCCTGTTCGGTGAAAGAGATCGACTGTCATTCGATGATGCGGTCGCGCTCGACGACATCATGTCGCGCTGGTCGCTTGTTCTTCAACACTTGAACGAAGCCAAAGCACAATTGGTTGGCCACCTTCATGGCCAGGAAACGCCGCGTCTTGTCCGCGCACTTATGAATGAATGTGATTGGACGGGATTTGAGGTAGCTTCTTTGCCGAGTGGGGTACCTTCATCGACCACGACAGGTTTGACCAGCAGCAGTGGATCCGGAAATGCTGTGACAGAAGAAACATTCCTACAGGCGGGTACGAAGGTGCATGCCTTGTTGCCTGTTCGCAAGCACCCAGGAGTCCCAGTCGACGTTAAACTTAATGATGGGCGTTACCTGGCGGGAATGATTATTGCTCAGCATGGGGAGGACATATTTGACATCGGCTTCTGCCCACGAGCTCCGATGACCAGAGGTCTCGGTGAGATTCTCCATGACGACGAGCTCCCTCTGATTGAGGTTGGGCAAACGGTGTCGGTGTGTTCAAGTGCTCACGAGTCGTCCGATGTCCGCGCGAGCAACAGGACTGGCCGAGTTGTAAAGATAGCTGACGCTGACGTCCCAAAGCGCTATCAAATCGATTTCGATCAACAAGACATGCCAGCAGAGTGGTTATCGCGTGACTGCCTCGATACTGGATTCTATCGCGCATTTGGTGACGCATTGTACCCTCAGCTTGAGAAGGACGATTTTGTTCGCGTTTACTCGACATCAGATCCCGAGAGAATAGAGCGTGGTGCCCTGGCAAGAATCCTGAAAAACCATTGCAATGCCAAGTACGATATCCAGTACTTGGAGAAAGCTGGAGGCGCGAAGATTGACGAGAAAGACACATCCAAACAAACCAATCCAGACACTTTTCGTGCTAGTTCGATGACTGAGTTGAACGTGCCTCGCGTACGGCTGGAAAAAGTCAAGCACGACAAGGAGTTATATGCGGCGAAGGTTTTGCGCTCTTATGTGTCGCCGGTGACATCGTCAGTGGCCCACCAGAAGTTTGTTATTCTTTACGACCTTCGACTGGAAAATGGAGACTTTGTTAAGGGCGTCACGAGGAACGAGCTTCGTCCTCACCATGAGATTTTCCCGTCGGATAAGAGTATGCTGGCATCCATCTTTACCAAAGGCTTTGAGTTGCAGGACGAAGAAGGGAATGATCCAATGCAGAACAGTGAGAGACCACACGACGAAAGCAAGAATGAGGAAAGAGAGAATGAGCGTCAAGTTGCACAATGGCTCAACGACTTGTTTGCATACGACAAGCTTGTCAAGTTGTACGTGATGATGCCTGCTCAGCCTAAAGAGATTCATCTTCGAGACCTTTGCTCTTTGAAACTGGTGGAGTCGACGTTGAGCCACCGGAACCCGAAAAAGCCTCGCTTCGTTGAACAGTGCCATGGATATTCCACGGACTTCTCCAAAGAGGAGTCAACGAAGCTGGAGCAGGTTTTCAAAGCATCCGTGAATATTCGCAATAGTAACGCTGACCTTGATGAGTCAGAAGTGTTCGACATCAACAGGTGTTTTTGCTTGTACATGGCACCCCAACCCAGGGTGAAGATTCACGGTACACTTCGGATTGCCCCAGAAAATTACGCGTTGTCTCGTACTCTCTTCAACCTACTAAAAGACACCGTGATTGAGGATAAGGAGAACGGTGACAGCCGCGTGTTGGAACTCTTCCAGATGCTACTGCGCAACTGTGCAACGGTGGACATGCCTCTTAATCGGAAAGGCAGAGTGGTCCTCGTGAAGGAGGTGAAGGTTATGAACGAGAACGAGATAGACATCGTCTTCGAGATCACCGTTGCTCCAAATAACCTCGGAAGCCTTGCGCATGAAACTAGAGTCGCCTACCATGACGGAAACGGAATCCTTGAGCGCTTGAAAGCGTCAGCTATCTTCATGGATCCCGGCGAGCAACCATCTTCGATTTCTGATGTGGATTGGATGCTCAAAGAGCCGTCAGAGGGTGGCAGGCAGCCATCGCTGAAGCTAAACGTTCTAGATAAGGCTGGGCTATCGGACAAACCTTCACTGTCACTCGAGATGCTACCCCTCGACGATCAGCGACTGAGCGTGCTTGATGTTGAAGGAAAAGTGTGGGAGCTATGCATTCCTATCAACCACGTTCTCGTGGGGGCCAAGTTGCGACGCCACCTGGTGCCGTTTCACGAAGCGAAGGTTGTTGGAATATCTGACACGTTCGACTCGAAGGTCCGCGGATCGCCTATTCCAGTCAATCTGACCGATAACCAAGGATCGTTAGGACATGGCAAACTGACCGAGCCTTTGAAGCTAAAATCATCTGGTCGGCATTTCCGCGTACAATTTGGCAAAATTGAGGCCGATGTTCCTGAACATGACGTCAAACTTGACTTGCTCAAAGTCGTCGTGAAACAGGCAAGTGAACTCACGCTTGATGAAGGAGTTGGAACAGGCAAGTTGGAAGTGAAGGTGTCGCTCGTGTCGCGCGACTTCCACGCTCATTCGGATGGGGAAGTATCTTCAATGACGCCGTTCGGAGAAGTGCTTTCGGACCTGGGAGAGATTACGAAAGGGGTCGAACAGCAAAAACTTCCCGAGTCCGAGCAAGTACTTGAAAAGGATAAGAACTCAACTGACTGGAGCGCACCGGCGGAAGCAATAGAGTTCATATTCGGGCATCCGTGCATCGATTTGGAACGTGTGTCTCACGTACGGGTACAAGTCCGCACCAAAGAACGCAAGATACTTGTCGGAATATCTGACATTCCGATCTCTCAAGTACCTGTGACAAGATCCTCAAATGGTGTGGCCAAGGGGGGGATGCTGAAGAAGGATTTGAAGTCTTTGCTTTTCGCCAATAACAAGAAGAAAATGGAGGAAAAAGGCGTGCCTGTGTCCGTGCAATCACCACCTGAGAGGACGTTCCCGTTACACAAGAAGGAAAACAGCCAATATTCCACAGTGGGCAAAATCACTCTGCATGTCGAACGGATCCAGTCTGCCGTGGTTGGCGACGTTGTGCTCGCAAAACGGTTTGAGGACGACAAAGACTCGTGGCAGATTTCTTCGCACGAGTTGCTCACTCTGACTTTGAAGCAGCACGAAGACCACATGTTGCGTGGACTGCTCGCCACCAGCCTCTCATTCAAGGACCAAGACAGCCAAAGAGGGCACCTCACTACAAGCTCGAACATTCCTAGCAATCGTCTACGTCTTCTGACGAAGCCACTAGAGCTTGAGCAGCAGCTTCAAACCATCGCCGAGGTCATGATGATCTCTCACGCGATGGAACTCATGTACGCCACCAAGTCAGGAGAAGGAAGCGGTCCCATAAAGCTTGCGTTACGAGACGGAAATTCACCGCTTTCACAACCCACGATTTCTGATCACTTGCAGGAAGCGTTGACGCATACGAAGTGGTTCATCGAGGACACAGCCGCTGAGCTTGGTATCCGCACAAAACGAAAGCGCTTGCCTTGGTCTGTTGATGTTGTCGAGGATGACCGGCACATCGGAAAGCGAGACGTCGTTGTAATGAAAGCAAACATCACGAATACTTCAACTCGTGTTCGCCGCACGATGCTAAAGTTGTGTCAAACGTATCGCGACGTGCTGATTCCAGAGTTACAGCGACTGTACGAGGCAGATGCCATGGGCGACGACATCGACATCCTACAGGGCGAGGCACTCTTGAGATTCTTCGATCAAGAAGTCGAAGATCTTATTGAAGACGACGAGAAGGTTCGCATCCGGGTGACTCGTCGCGTTCGTCTCATTAAGATTGCAAAGGTGCTTCAAGACATCATGCATGCAAAGCTGATTGTCACTGTCATGAACTACGACCATGCGATGGGCGACGACGAAATTGGGACGGCGTACATCCCACTTATCGATCTTCTAGACCGTCTGGAACATAACAATGGCTACAATCTCACGAAGAAGAAGCGCACTAAGGGCGCTGGTAGACAACCAGGAAGTCCTCAGAGTCTTGTGCAGTTTTCATCGTCATCATCTCAGGGCATGGTTCACTTGCGCATCAGACTTTCTTACTCGGATAGCTCGCTCTTGGAGCAAGCGACACGTGTGTACAAGGCTATCAAGGAGAAGTACGTGGTGCAGCATGAATTTGCTCGGCGTCGCATCAACGAAGCCGTCGTACCAGCACAACGGCGCCGCTGGATGACGATCAAAGGTCATCTTGATGAGTTGAAGACGCAATCCACCTCAAAACTGCACTGGGTGCGCACGCCGATATTGCTGAGCCTGGTGTGGGACATCTTCATCACTCACGATCAGGCGGTACAGAAAGTCGTTGATGATGAGGAGAAAGTTCATCTAGAAGGCTTGGCCGAGAAAGCAAGCGAGTATAGATCAGCTGTGGTTATCGTCCACAATCGGTGGGCGAATCTCCAGCCGTTGTTGGAGGAGCTCCTTCAGATCCAAGCTGCAGAAAAAATCCACGCGCGACGTACGCCTGAGCTGCTTGATCTTGTCGAAAAAGAAGTGGAAGGACTGGATCTTGTGCTCACCACCGCGTTCCAACAAGTCCAAGACAAGTGGCTCGACCTCAAGGACGCTCTCGAAAAACTCGTACGAATGCAACAGAGGAAGAAGATCCACTTGGGCCTTGCTCCACCTCTACTCACGAAGGTCACGAACAGATGCAGCAAAGGTCTCAACGAGCGATACGCAGAAGCCGTCTCAGAGGTTCAGTTCCGCTGGATGGCGATCACAAAAAGCGATGGGCCACTGAACGAGTTGCGGCTGACTGAAAGGAAAGGACTTCACTGGCGACGAACGCACGAGTTGGTTTTGCTTCTGAACGAACAGTGCGAAGGTTTCGCTGACGTGGACGCCAAGATACTCAACACCGTGCACAAGCGTTGGGAGCAAGTGCAGGAATGGCTCAATGACGTTCTGCAAATGCAGGCCCAACACACTATCGACTGTGAGGCGACTCCCTTCATTTTGAAGAAGATGCACCTGATCGAGTCGAAACATGCAACGGGGAAGAAGAAGCTATCGATCTTCACAAAAAAGCGGACGATGAGCCAGTCCAGTTCACCACGGGCGCGCTCCCCCTCTCGTGCAAGCCGTAGAGAATTGGACCCTCCTTCACCTCGTGCATTTGCTTCATCTGCTAGTACGCAAGCCGGCGAAGTTGACGCATCGATCGATGTGGACCGCCTCGAAGGCCTCGCCGAGTGGTACGCGATTGAGGAAGCAAAGCGCGAGCTTGAACGCATACCGTGCCATCGTATTACGACAAACTACGACCGCAATAACCGCTTGAAGTACCTTCAAGATGGAAAAGACACGCGTTTGTTCATCACAAGTGAGGAGATTGCATTTACTCCACGGAATGTTCGCGCTGCTCTTGTAGACCGTGGTGTGATTCCACTGATGGCATATGGCCTAGTGACTGGTGGGGCCGTGGGCTCACCGATAAAGGACGGTGCGACCATGACAGTCCCAAAAGACCTCATGGAAGAAATCAAACACCTCGAGGAGTCGATCGAGAGCATGTACTCGGACAGCGGCTCTTTGAGTGCGCGCTACGTGAAGTGGAACCCGGAGCGGGTGGCCGAGCTGCACTTGATCATTGAGGGGCTCGGAAAGAGCGATTTGCTGTGGAAAATCGACCATGCGGTCAGCACAAATCAAGAGATCGAGGTTCCGAGCGACGTCGGCACACTTCTGACGGAAATGAAGTTGCGCTCGATTCAAACTACGGAGATCGACGACTTGATTCGGACGCTCTTGGTCATGCGGCAGAAGGAAGAACTGGTGAAGCACGGCGTCAACGTACCGTCTACCGCGAACTTCACGACAGTGCTAAAACTGATGCATCGCCATCAGGTCAAGGATGTCGTTCTTCCTTCCGATATACGCGAGATCCAGATGCTTCTCCAGGAAAAGGCAATGGATAAAATGGGCGATCCGGTCTTTTTACGCGGTATGCGGATCGGCACTCAAATGTGGAACCCCGACGAAGGTCCAAGTGACGACGTCAAAGCATCCTTGCACGCGAAGGCAAATGCATCGAAGATTAATGTTGGGCTGGGCATCGTTGACTCGAAGATCGAGCAGCTTCGAAAAATGCTGCTCATGGAAGCACTTCGAAAGCGAAACTCGGTTGTGAAGACCTTCCCAGTCGAGAGCCATATTCTCACGGAGGAAGAGCTCGCCGAGTGCACGGAAGTGGAGATGTCTGGAGATTACATGACACTGATCGAGCGGTTCCAACAGCAACTCATTCATGAGTCGTACACGAAACGGCTCGCAGAATATGCGGCAATGGACCGCTGCATGCGTGCGCTACTGAACGTTCCAGCCGACACAATCGTGACCAAGGAAGACATCGCGGCGAAACTCCAGACAGTTGGTAGCAGCCGTTTCCGTCTACCGCTGGAGGCTTTTACATGCGAGGAGCTTCTAGAGGCGGCGAGTAAGGGAAAGATCCGTACGCCGACGAAGGAGATGCTGGCACGCTGCCCGGTTGGCAGGAACGCCAAGGCGATGGCATACTACGCAGCTGTGAGCCACGCTGCATTGGCATTCCAGGAGACTGTGCGCTTTCCGTCTCGTTTTGACCCCATCACCAAGAGCTTTGTTGATAGCTTCCCGTTCGAGCGTGCCAGCAGCGCTGATGGTCTATCCGTCCCCAAGAACCGCAGCCGCATGAGTTTCAAAGAGTACATGGTTGACTGGCTGATGGGAAGCGAAGAATCCGTGGTCAAGATTCAGCGTCGACTTGGAGCGTACCACAGACAGCGCCTCGAGTGGGCTAGCGCCGCATTCACGCTGCGGAACCGTTGGTACCAGCGCGGTTTCGGGTGGTGCGATGATGCCACGCGATGTGCCGGTGTCAAGGTCCTGTTGCAAAGGTTGCTACTCTTCGAAGCCGCGAACAAAATGCACATGATTGACACCGAGGCGCTACTCGATGAGATCAATAACAAGTGCGTGAACCTGCGTGAGCGCGAGCGGGAAGCCAAGGTGAACCTCGAGCAACGATACAACACTAACCTGGAGCGCCTCAAACAACTTGAGACCCACGCCGAAAAATGCATAAACAACCGCAAGATCCATACGGAAGATGTCCCAGCGCTGCTCCATGCCGTTGAGCAAGCGTGCGTCGTCCCGCACGGGCTGAAGTTCCATGACATGCAGGTGTACCACGTCGTGTCAACCCACTGGACACGCCACCGCGCGCGGCTCTCAGAACTTGTGCACATGCAAAAGCAAGGCACATTCAGCATCGAGCGCACACCCGAGTTGCTTAGCGCGATGGAGTTCCACACCGAAGGCGCGGCCGGCGCCGAGGAGCTCACGATGGACAAAGTTTTGGAGACGGTCAGCGCCAGCAGCGCGCCCCAAGAGATCCAGGATCGGTACGTAAACAAGAAAGAGGACGAAATCCGGCGCGGGCAGCGCAAGCAGAGTAGCTCGCTGCGGCTCAATTTGGACAATGCCAACACGGAACGAGACGCTGTCCTTGAAGATCTCAAGGAAGATGACGGCAACAACAACCACCAGTGGGTGTCGCTGTCGCCGTCCAAGCGAGACGTGCGCCCACTGTCGCCGCGTGAGAAGCAGACCTCGTGGAAAATCGTGACCACCGATGCAGCGTCGCCGGCCAAGCCGTCGATCGTGATCGAGGACAAGTCCGAACTGCTCCAGCAGCGCCGCAAATCGTCGATTGGCGACGACCTGCGCGAGCTGCTCAAATCGCCGTCCAAGTGGCTCATCAACGCGGGCGAGCCACAGGAGGCGATCCGCCCGGAGGTTTTTTTCCCTCGTGAAGTCACAATTGATCACTCGCACGCGACACCTGGTGGCGAGTCCGCGAAGGTAGCGCCACCGCCGCCGGCGCCGACCACCACGGCGCAGTAGAGGGAGGGCTTTTTCAATCTGTGGTCTTGTTATTGCATATACATACTACTTTCTGCATCATCTTGTCGGAGCTATCCTGATCGCGAGGGCCCTCAATCGGGCCCCTCATAAATTTGTGTGTGCGATGGAGAAGCTAGGACGAGCCTTTCTGGACACGGAACTCCACGTTCAGATAGTACCCCGACTTGTGTAAGTACGTCGCCGGCAGCTCCACCGGACGGTTGTGCTCCATCACCTAGAAAAATGTTCCGTCGTTAATCATCCGCTCACGGATCGAGACCACGACGAACACAGCACACCGTACCTTTTGGCAGTAGACCTCAAAGTCCTCCTCGGTCATCGGCCCGTACAGCAAGCTCCACTTGCCGTCCACGAGGATAAAGTAGTACCGCTCGTTCTCGCCGTGCTCGTACCAGCCTTCCTCACCTTGGACTGTGTTCGGGCACGCGTTCAGAATGCCGCTCGAGGTCTTGCCGCCCGAGCGCTCCGTCTTCTTGCCGCCGCCCAGCAGCGACCGCATCTTCTCACCAATCTTGTTGCCTAGCCCCTTGTCCGTGCCCTTGCTCAGCTTGTGCTGCGTCGACGACTCGGTGCGGCTCTCGTCGTCTTTGCCCGCGCGCGCCGAGCTTTTTGCCTGCGCGTCCTTATTGCTGCTCGAAGCCGTGGCTGCAGTCGCCGCCGTTGTCGTGGTCGCCGTCGCCTTGCTCTCGTCGCG
Organism: Pythium rishiriense; assembly: GCA_023335895.1. Taxonomy (NCBI): domain Eukaryota; phylum Oomycota; class Peronosporomycetes; order Pythiales; family Pythiaceae; genus Pythium; species Pythium rishiriense. Next base: position 20,722 of record JAADVT010000200.1, read on the forward strand.
GGCCGTGGTCTTGTCGGTGCCACGGGCCGTGGACGGCTCGTCTTTGCCGGCTGTGCGTGCACTCTTGGGATCGTCGTCGCGCTTGCGGTCCTTGTCGCGCCGCGCGCTCTTGTCCTCGTCCTCGGACGCACTGCTCTTGCGGTGCCGGTGTCGGCGCCGGTCGCGACGCCGCTTGTCGTCGTCCGAGACGGGTTCGTCGCTCGAGCTGCGGCCGCGGTGTCTCCGCCGGCGCCGGCGCCGCGAGTCGTCCGAGCTCTCGCCGGTCGAGCTTTCCGAGTCGCTATCCGAGTCGCGTCGGCGGCGCCCGCTGCGGTGGTGGCGGTGCCGATGGCGTCGGCGGTGGCGCCGAGCCGACGAGTCGGCACCGCCGTCGTCTTCGCTGTCGCTTCCCGACGCGCTGCTGTCCCCGCGGCGCTTCTTCTTGGAGCTCTTTTTGCTCTTGCGCTTACCTTCACCGCCGCTCAGCGCCTTGTCGTCCTCTTCCTCCTCCTCCTCGTCGCCGCGGTGGCGGCGCGACGTCTTGCCGCTCTTGTCGCGATGCTTGCTCTTCTTCTTCTTGCGTGGCGAGTCACCGTCGCCTCCTGCCGTCGCCGCCTGGGGTTCGTCAGCTACGTGAGCCGGGTCACGCTCGCCATGCGCTTTCCGAGGGGACCGTGCCGACGACGCCTGGGCCTCGTCACCGTCGCTCGCCGCGCCCTCGGCGTGCTTCTTCTTCTTGTCTTTCTTCTTCTTGCGCGGCTTGTCACCGCCGTCCTGGTCGTCCGCAGCGCCTGCTGCCGCCGCGGTCTCGTCAAAGAACTCGAGATACGACGACGGCACGTAGCCCACGTCGTCGTGGAACTCGCACTTGAGGTAGCCGGTGCGCTTGGTCGAAAGCACCTTGACGACATCGCCGACGCGCAGGGTGAGCTCTTCGTCGCCCGAGGCCTTGCGATCGCGTACGACGCGTGCCAGCACAGCACCGTCCTCGTCGATGGGGGAATTCTTTTTGCCGCTCCGCGCGCTGGTAGCGCCTGTGGACCGCGCTGTCGTGTTGTCAGCGTAGGTGGCACCACCTCCGAGTGTCGACATATTGGAGTACGAGTCGATCGAGTCGTCCGTGAGCCCTTGCACCTGGCGCACGCCCTGCTTGGGCTTGGAGCTCAGCGCCGGCAGCATGGTGATGCTCAGCGTGATCGCTCAGTGTCTCGTTGTCCTGCGCTTTCTCTCTCTCTCGGACCACACGACCTCACGCGCTAGATTGGTATCACGAGACAACCTGGGCGGTGGCCTGTGGGGTGGGCGAGACGAGCAAAGCGGCTTCTCCCGAGCTGTTTCCTATCGGTAGCTGCTAGTCTCCCACAGTTGCCACCATACACATACCCAAAGAGGCAGAGGAGGTCAGCAAAAATAAACGCCGCTGACCAGAGCTGTTGTTTATAGGCTCGCCTCAGAACACTTGCTCGGCACAACGCGTCGCCCTCCCTGCAACAGAACCGCGACCAAACCGCGCTACAAGAATAGAGACCAAGCACATACCTCCTGTCCCCTCCAGGACGAGGCGTGGATCGTTGAGAGAAGAGGGATCTCTCGAATTGTCATTGCTGTGTTGGTTCCTGTTCCTCTAACGCCTGCACTTCTCTCCTCCACTACTGTCGCAGCGAAAAGTCCTTGTCCATCGCGGTCGCGTGGGGCTCGCTGATGAGCCCGACGTGGTGGTCTCCAGCCGAGATGGACGTGACACGCAGGCTCGCGACCTCGGCGATCTGCAGTGGCTGCAGCTGGTTCTTGCGGTCACCGTGGCCCAGGCAGTTGGAACCACCCTTGCCGAACGTAAACACCTTGCCGTCGTCTGTGAGCGCAACCGTGTACTGACGCCCACATGCCACTTGGACGACCTTCTCGCCCGCGAGAATCGTCATCTCGTGCGGCTCGAGCCAGAGCTTGGAGCCCCACATGTACATGCGCCCATCGTCCGTCACAGCGGCGGTGTGGTCGTACCCAGTCGCGAAGTGGGTGATGGCCTTTCCGCGAAAGAACTCGACTGGTGTCGGAATCGCTTCCATGTTGTAAAAGTCCATCGCGAGGCCGCCGCCGATGCCGAGCTGGTTGTCTATAGTCATCCATTGGGTATTAGTCGAGTTGACAGTGATGAGATAAACAGTGAATATGGAAAAACGTACGGCTGTTGACGCCCCAGGCGTAAAGCTCGCCATCTTCGGTGAGCGCGAACGTGAAGTCGCGGCCCGACGAGATGCTCTTGATGGTCTCCTTGGCGAAAAACTCGATAGGCTCGGGCACTTCGCATGTAAGTGACTCGCCGTTTCCGAGGCGGCCGTACTCGCCGTTGCCCCAGGCCCAGATCTCCCCGTCCGTGGACAGCGCGACCGTGTGGAACTCGCCACACTCGATCTTCGCGATCGGCACACCCTGGTCCACGAGCGTGCGGATCAGACGTGGCGTGGTCTCGTCCTGGCCACCCGCATGGCCCAGCCCGCCGGCACCCTTGAGCGTTGAGCCGCCCCAGCCCCAGGAGTAAGCCTTGCCCTCGCTGTCCACGACTGCGGTAGTCGACTCGCCGCACGAGAGGTCGACGATCTTGATCCCGTCGAGGGCCTCGACGAGGCGCGGCACGTCCGCGGTCTCACCAGCCCCGAGCCCGTGGCCCAGCTTGCCGTGCTCGTTCGAGCCCCACGTATAGACGCGGCCATGCGCATCCACTACAAGCAATACCAATGCCACGTTGGATCAGTCCATGGGTTGGTGCTACGACCACACTAAATCCAACGCCCCCATAAAAAAAACGTACGCGCGGCGCTGTGGTTCGTGCCCAGCTCGAGCTGCACGATCTCTTTGCCTTCAAAGGCCTCGAGCAGGCGCGGCGTGAGCTGCTCGTAGGCATTGCGGATTCCCGACTTGACCACGGGCCCGTGGCCCAGCTGGCCTTGTGTGCCTGTGCCCCACGTGAACACTGCCGATCGTCCATCCCAACAAATACGACGTGAGCTCTCGGAATAAGACGCAAACCGTGCTTTCCCAATCCATGGAGCCAGCTACGCACCGCTGGTCTGTGTCGAGAACGCGGCTGCGTGGCCGGCCCACGCAGCGCGGATCTGTGACATGTGACGCGGCGCCGCCGCCACGGCGCGGCGCAGCGCGAGCGTGCGCGCGAGTAGCACCATCTTGTTGGTCCGTCGGATACTGTGGAGAGGTGGAGCTCCACACAGACAAGCGAACCACACAGCCACAAGGATACCTTCGCGCGACCTTCGCACAACCTTCTGAACAGGAATGATGGTCATCCCGGAAAGCTCCATTTTGGCGTATCCACCATTTTCTCCAACATGACGACCCACGGCAACGCGTTCGCTGTGGACGCGCAGGGCGAGGCCGTGCTACTGAGCTCGCGCGGGCAGCAGGTCATGATGCAGTGGGAGAGACAGTACATGGAGCGCTGCGTCGACGCGCTGCGCGTGGCGCCACGCGACGCCGTGCTCGAGATCGGCTTTGGGCTCGCGTACTCGGCGTCGCGCATCCAGGCGTTCGGCCCGGCGCGCCACACGGTCATCGAGTGCGACGCGGCCGTGCTGGAGCGTGCGCGCGCGTTCGCGGACCAGCACAGCGGCGTCGAGATCGTCGCTGGGACCTGGCAGCGCGTGCTGCCGGCGCTCGGCTGCTTTGACTGTGTGTTTTTCGACGACTACCCGTTGCCAGAGCTCGAAGAGAACGACTCGATACCGCACGAGCTCTCAATGAGGTATGTACGCTGCTAGATGGTGTGGATTGGTATGACGTGAGGATCTGATCTAGGGAGCGTGGCGGGTCGCGTGTTCGTAGGCGCTCGCGGTGGCACGACTTTCTGGACGTTGTACTCCACCACGTACGGCCCGGCGCGCGCATCACGGGCTACCTCGCGCGGCCGCTCGATCTTGAACGCGAAGGCTGCGTCGTCGAGATGACACGCATGTCGGTCGAGGCGCCGGCAAGCTGCGAGTATTACCCACACGATGTAGCGTTCGTGCCCGTGATCACTGTCATGGATCTTGCCATTGCGCGCACCTCGACTCGCCATCGCCAGCGCGAGCGACTCGACCACGTGCGCGAGCGGCTCCAGCTACAACAATTGGTGGAGGATATGTTGCCACGAGATTTCGAGGCACCGATCGCGAACAACAGCGACGAGCTCCAACGGCATGTCTCCCCCTTGGCTTCGCCTAGGCTGTCAAATACGCATGGACGACCCGACGCATGCGACCCAAACGAGGCAGACGACGACGCAGACGACTCAGCTCCACAGTACGCAGGCTTTGGGTCGCGCCGAGCGTACTTGGCGGCGCTGCGCGCGCGCCGCGAACGGGTTGCGTCGCGGTCATAAACACCGCGGGCAACCGCACTTAACGAATTTGTCGTGCGTACTTACAGGGAAATGAAAGCGCGCCACATGCGAGAAAGGACCCACCGGGAGTCTCCGCATCATCCATCATTCCTCCGCTTTTCTCTCCTCTCTCTCGCTCTCTTCCTGTCATGGGCGACCACGACGGACAGCGAGACGATGGCACCCGCCACGGCAGTCGCCACGGCAGTCGCCATGGCAGTAGCCATGGCACCGGCTTCTTCGGCGCGTCCGCGCAGCGGTCCTCGTACGCCGCCGCTGCCATGGCCACGCTCCACGACTCGACCGGTGGCGTCCATGGCACGCAGGGTACTGCCACGGTGAGCAGCGGCTTGGCCAAGTGGACCGCGACGGCCACCAAGGAAAGGCGTCCGCCACGTGAGATGCTGTACGTCAAGAAGATCGTGGCGCTGGCCGACTTTGTGCGCGACGTCGCCGACGGCACGGTCGCCGGGCTCGCCAAGCTGCCAGCGGACGAAAAGCGGCGGCGCTTTGGCTCGAGCATCGTGCCCATTTTTGTGCCGCTCGCGCCCGGCGAGAGCGAGGCCCAGTACGAGGCGCGCTTCGCCGACTGGGTGGAGCGGAACCACGGCAAGACGGTCCAGCAGCTCGAGACAAGCGAGGACGAGAACCTCGAGCGGTTCTTCCGCATGCGGTTCGCGTCGGCGATCGCGCGCGGTATCGAGCGGTCGAAAGAATTCAAGAAGCCGCACGACCACTCGAGTGAGCACCGCACGAGTCGGAATGACCCGCCAAACCACCGGCGCCACCGGTCCCAATCGCCCACGACCTCGGTCCGCTCTAGCCGGTCTCATGACACGTCGTCGCGGTCGGACAGAGAGCGCAGCAGTCGTGGCGACCATGCTTCGCGCAGTCCTCGTAGCGAGCGAGACGACCACCGAGACCGAGACCGCCGTCAGGCGTCACTGGCGCGTTCCACGGCACCACAGCGGTACTCGCACCACCCGGCGACGGGCGAGCGCGTGCCGCGAGAAGAGCTTTACGTGAAAAGATACGTCGAGCTCGACCAGTACAAGATCGACTTTGCGCAGCACCGGATCGCCGGGTACACCAAGCTGTCCGGGGACAAGCTGCGCGCGCTGTTTGGTTCTACCATCGTCCCGATCCACGTGCCGCTTGCGCGCGGCGAGTCCATTCGGCAGTACGAGGATCGATTTGTCGAGTGGCTCAAACGCCAAGGGTACACACTGCGCGACGTGGAGAACCACGCGGATGAGATGCTCGAGCGCGCGCTTCGGATCCAGTTTGCGAACGCAAACGCCAAGGGGGAGGAAAAATTTGTCGCGGCGGACACGAAACGCGAGCGCTCCACGACCGAGTCGAGTCCACGTCCAGTCAAGAAAGCCACTCGCGAAGAAGCCAAGTCCTCGACATCCGCTTCGACACCCTCTATTGTCAACAAGAACGAAGCACGCTTACATGCAGCGGGTAGCTCGTCTAACAACTGGAAGTCGGACAATCCGAAGGCAGTGACAGGTTCCAGTTCCAGTTCTGATACGAAGCTCGCGAGTACTACAAGCAGCAGCTCGATAAGTGGACCTCGACGTGATTGCTCGTTCAGTAAGCCGCCGGAGGGTGCCCTGGCATCTGCCGTGGCAGCCGCATATGTCGCGTGCGGGTGTCGCCAGTGCCTTGTGACAGGTATGCGGTTCCTCAGCGGCAAAGTCTCTCAACTGGGTGAGAAAGCGGCGTGTACGAAGTGCACTAACACGACAGCAGACGCCGGTGGATCGTCGCCGGCGGCAGCCAGAGGGGTTGTTGATTTGACACAAGACGACGACCCGGAGTCGCCACGAAAGAACTCTCGGTTTGCGGCAGTCATCACAAAACTCGTCACATCGACGGCGACAATGGATGACTTGCAGCGCCAACTAGCAGCCACACCGAGGAAGACAACTGGAGAAAGTATCGTGGATGATCCCGTCGAGCAGCATCTTCTAAAAGAGTACGAAAAGATGAACCAGACAGTCATCACACACGAGAAAAAGTTGAGCGACCTGGCCGCGCGGCTCGCAAGCACGCCGGTCACTGATACGGCGGAGACCACGCGTCTCCAAGATAAGAGCGATGCGTTACGTGACGAGATCCAGAGCAAGACCAATGAACGCTGTGCGGCGCTGGCGATGGTGATTGTCCATGTCTGGCGCCACCGGAGACGAGATCTGGAGCAGCTTGTTCTGGACGAACAGACTAAAAACGTGCTCCATATCCAACGAACGAGCCATGAAAAATGCTCCACACTATCAGCTTTGATTGGTACAAAACGGCAAAGCATTGAAGACGTGAAGAGACAGCTGGACAAAGCGATGGCGTCCAGCTTGACGAAAGGCATCAGCATAATGGAGACCCTATGTCGCTTAGGTGAAGCGTTGACAAAGTTGGAGAATGAACTGCAGGATCTTTTGCGACAGCGACGACACCAGTTCCAGACCCTGCTGGATTATGATCAGAGTCTGCGGGTGTTGGTCAAGACCCTAATTAAAGGGTCCGTGTAAAAAGCGAAGCAGTACAACTAAGCGGATTTGTGATTGAACTGGCCTGGGTCTTGAAGCACCATGGTGCGGTTCACGGAAGTTGTGTTATATTCGCTGGACGCAAGTGCTACAGAACACGAAAGCGGAACGGAGCTACTTGTTTGCGAGACAAGAAACTGACAGCTGCACCGCAAAGAGCGAGGAGGCTCTCGGTCAGCTTGAAACGTCTCATTCCCCTCCAGTTGTCGCCTTTACGGTCAAAGAAGTCGTCACGCTCTCGAGTCCGTGGTGCCAAGGTTCTAAGGACGTTAGTGAGAGGAAGAATCTATTCAATTCGCTACCCGGTGTATCGATCACTCCCTCATAATCCTTAAAATCGTTCATCACCCAGGATCGACGAAACTTCTCGAGACAAAGGCAGACCAAGTCATTCTTACCCTTCAATCAGCACTGGTGCGACCACGAGCTAATCATTAGAAACTCGTTGACGTCATCCTCCTTCATCAAGAACGTAAAGCTGGTCGGCTGCATCTTTGAAGCAGGCGCAGCGACCATCAAATGAGTCTCCGAATAGTCCTCTGCTGTCACTCGAGCCCGTTTGCATTGTACAAGTCCTCAAACCCGAGCGCCCGTTCCCATACCTCACAGGCCCAGCCCCAACCGAATGCAGTAAACAAAAGCGCTTCACCGTGGTCATGGTTCCGTCACGCGAAGCGCTCTTGCGCAAGCGCATCACGACGATCGCGGCCTACGCTGCGTCAGTTCACAGTCAGCCCAAGATGACGAAGGCGCGTTCGTTGTCGTTGTACGGCTCGGCGATCGCTCCAGTTCTGGTGCCACTCCGTCCCAACGAGACGCCACGAGACTTCGAGGCTCGCTTCCGCGCGTGGCTCTTTCGCGAGCGCAATTGCACAGTGGACGCGCTTCGGTCGAACGCAAATCTCGAGCGAAGCTATCGAATCGCGTTCGTCCGCGCCGAGGCCAGGGCATTTTGGGCGGCCGGCGTTGTGAAGGAAGAAGACGAAGATGTGAAAGATAAAGACTTGGTCAAGATGGAGCACGTTGATACTCTCGAGACCGTCGGCCGGACGTTGGTCCTGATTGTTGGAACCAAGCGCGAACGTGAGGACGACAAGTTTAGTGATGACGATGACACCGACGATGATGGCGACGGTTCCTTCTTTCGCCACCCAAAGAGACGCGCGGAAAGAGCTCGACTCGATATGTCGGACGATGGCTCTGACCGCCACTCGAACTTTGAGACAGCGTCGGTGGTATCGGAGGGCAACGACGCCGTTGCGATCGAGGCGGCTGTCGCCGCCGATATACATGGAGCCAACGACAAGGAAGAGAATCCAGGAGAGCAGGATGACGCCGCCGACTTGGAGTAAGAGCCAGTTGGAAAGATCTGGACTGGAACGAGTTGCCGTACTTAGTAGGATATGGCTACATAACCTCCCCCGATGCGAACTTGGTTATTTCCTCGACTAGACTTGGTTCCTTCGTCGCTTTTGGAACAAGACGCCTTGGCCGTCCAACACGAACCTACATGCAGGACGAGACCACCACGAACGCACGCGACGCGTCGTCCACTGTCCACTCAGACCACGCGCTGCTGCTGCGGCGCCGCGTCCTCTCTGTCGAGGAGTACGCAGCCGAGCTGCGCGGGCCCAAGCTCTCCCACGGCGAGCGAGAGCGGCGCTTCGGCTCGAGCGTCGTGCCCGTGCCCGTCGTGCTCGCACGTGGCGAGAGCGAGCAGCAGTACGAAGCACGCTTCCTCTCGTGGCTTTCCGAGCGGTCGGTCACACTGGCCGATCTCCGCCACGACGTGAACCGCGAGCGGTCGTTCCGGATCTCGTTTGCCGAGCGCGTGGCCAAGCAGCACCAGGCGGCCGAGCCGTCCCCACGCACCACGACCGAGCGGCCAGTGACGGATTACTTGACCAAAAGAGGCACAGTGAACGTGCACCAACTGCCGCGCCGGCTCATGCTGATCCACGAGTACATGGACCTCAAAGAGTACAAGCGCGAGTCGAACCGCGGGCACTTTACGCGCCTGTCTAAGCTCAGCTACGAAGAAAAAAACGAGCGGTTTGGCTCTCCGTACACGCCCATCTACGCGCCTCTCGCGCCGGGTGAGACGCCTGAGATGTACGAAAAGAGGTTCCTCAAATGGCTTCAGACCAAGCACAATTGCACGCTGCGCGAGCTCGAGGCTCACGAGTTTCTCCTACAAGAGCGCTACGTACGGATGCAGTTTGCTGCGCTCAACGCGAAGGGAAAGGAGAAGTTCGTCCCGCCATCCCCACGCTCGCAATCGTCCACGCAGGAGCCAAAGCGAGAGCGTGAGGCGTGTCGCCGTGAACATCGCGAGGGTGTCGCGTCGCCACCGACCATGAAGAAAGCCAAGACGGTAGACAAACAACCGAGTCAACAGTCGCTTGAGTTGTGTAACCGTGAACGTCGCGAGGATGTTGCATCGTCATCGCCTCCAGCCACGAACGAGAAGGACGACAAAAAAACGGGTCAACATCCTGTGGAGTCGCGTGGCATTGACCATCGCGAGGACGTCGCATCGTCGTCGCCACCGGCCGCGAAAAAGAAAGCCGAGAAGGACGACAAATGCTCAGGCCAACACTCTGTGGAGGCGTGTCGCGCGTGCGGTTGCCGACGCTGCCTGCTGAAAGCGATGCGGCTTTTGGCTGCCAAGATCCTTACCGTTGATGGTAAGGCCGCCGCACCGAAGTGCTCATGCGGAGAGAGAGCTGAGCCCACCGAGAGCACGGATCTCCCACAAGGTGCTGTCAACGTGCCCGCCAAGAACAATCCAAAGCGCGAAGACTTGGGCCAGCCCACCGAAGTTGACGATGATGAAGACGTGATCGAGCAACGGCTTCTGGACGAGTATGAGACACAGAACGAGATGGTTGTAATGAACGAGGCTGCGCTGGAGGATTCTGCCGCCGGTCTAGCTGAGCTCGTCACGAGCGACATCGCTCAGGCGGCGCGTCAGCGAGACGAGGACGACGAGATGCGCCAGCTCATTGACGAAGAGATTGAAAAGCGCAGCGCGCTGTTGGGCACGCTTCTGGTGTATATGCATCGAAGAGATATCAGTGCGCTTGCAAAGATAGTTGGTGCCCCCCAGGCAAGCAACGTCACCCATGTCCAGCGATTCGGGTACCGCAAGTGCCTGCAGCTCGCCGTTGAGATCGCCGCGACGCGAGCGCGTATCGCTGAGGAAGACCGTGAGGCCTGTCGAGTCGAGTTGGAAACCACGCTGACCCGGTTGATGGACCAGCGACGGCGCGAGCTCGTGACACTTGTGCACTTTGACGATCGCGTGCGCCAACACATTCGTGGCTGGCTAGATCGCATCCAAAGCCATGTTGGAACGTGAGTTATCTCTCCACACAACCGCAACACACCGGAAATCGAGATATTGTTCATGAAGTCCATCCACATCACCTGAGACAAGGCGTCCGTGCGAACTTAGTGGGAGCTCCACTCGCTCATGTATGCGTACTTTGTAAATTTTTGGGCGTTGTTGTTCAAGAAGCATGGTGCGAGGAAACCGGCACGACGACAGCGACGACGACCCGCTGCCGCCGCGGCATTCGGGAACGGACAAACGGTCTGGATCCGTGGCAACGCGGCCACAGGATGCGCCGCCCGCGGACGCGCTGCTCGTGAAGAAATACGTCGAATTAGACCAGTACCGGATCGACGTTGGCGCCGGCAAGTACGCCGGACTCTCGGCCGAAGAGACGCGCGCGCGGTTCGGCTCGAGCTCGCTCTCGATCTTCGTGCCGCTCGCGCGCGGCGAGTCCATGCGCGCGTACGAGACACGGTTCGAGGACTGGCTCTGGCGCGAACACGCCATGACGGTGGGTGAGCTCTCGAGCACAGAGGAGCGGCGCCTACGGATCAGCTTTGCCGAGCTCAATCTGAGTGGGGACGAGAAATTTGTGCCGTTGCCGAGCCCACGACCCGAAACCAACAGGAAGCGACAGCGGACAAGTGCCAGCCGGAGTCCGTCGCGAGAGCGAGCTGTGAAGCGCACGACCGAGGAACCCACGAGCAGACCCCAAGAGGAACCATCCCGCGAACAAGTCCGACGTGGCGCCTCGTCCACGAGACGTGGGGACAACGAGCGAACGGGATCTCCGCGGATTCACGAGGCGAAGGCTTCTACTAGCCAAGTACAGGAATCCACCAGGAATGGCCGTAGCAAGTCGTGCGATCGCAACGTAAACGAGGTGGCGAAGACGACGAAGCCAACCACGAGGGCTCAGGACATCCAGAAAGTCAAAGGTGCCTACCATCGCGGCCACAGCGCTGAGGCGGATGGGCCTGTGTGCAGCGTGAAGCTTCCAACGTCCCAAGCGGCGACGGTGGCCGAGATGGTCGCCGCGTACGTGGCGTGCGCGTGCCAGTCGTGTTTGATGCAGGCCGTGAGCCACATGGCAGCGCGTGTGAGCGAACTGGAAGCGCGCGTGGACAGAGACTGTGGCTGCAAGGCCCCCGGTGTGGCCACGGCAACACGCGACCAAGTGGCAGACACCACGCGAGACGACGACAGCCAGTCACCCGCCGACCCCACGGAGCAGCCCAAAAAGAGCAACGCGCCGAGTTCGGATGCGATCACGCGGCTTGTGCTGTTGCGGTAATCCACCGAACAGCTCACCACCCAGGCAACACCGTCGTCGGCGGACCACCACTACGACATCGACGACCCCGTGGAACAGCAGCTCGCGGAAGCGTACGACACTGTAAACCACCGCATCGGCCGCAATGAAAAGACGCTCGACGTGTCGTCGGCGCGGCTCACGGCCGTGACGGAAAGTACGTCCATCACGGACATTGCCGAGCTGGCCGAGCTCCACGACGAAAAGGACGAGCTCGCGGCGATGATCGCGCGCGACACGGACCAGCGCGTGGCGGCGCTGGCCACGCTCGCTCTGTACCTATGGCGCCACGAGCGCAGCGAGCTCGAGCGGATGGTCAGTGATCCGGCCGCGAGTGACGTGCCCCACGTCCACACCGTCGGCCATCGCAAGTGCGCGACGCTCGCCGCCGAGATCGTCGAGAAACGCGAGTACGCGGCCAAGATCCGCCGGCAACTGGACGTGGCCATGCAACGCGACGACGACGGCAACGACACCAAGCGGCTCGTGATGCTACAGAAGCTGGGTGAGCTACTGTCCAAGACCGAGCGGGAACTCCGTGAGCTGCTCGCACAGCGCCGCCGAGCGCTCGGGACCGTGATCCATTTTGACGCGCGCGATCCAAGCGCAGCTAACCATTTTTGGGGGCCCCTCGCTGGGATCTCTTGTCAAAACTGAGTTAGGACACCCATTGATTGGCTGACTGGAAACGTAAATCAGGAACCCATCACGAAAATACGAAATCGGATATCTAAAGAAACCCCACCCACCCAACGCCCGAAGGAAGAGGTCTCTTGATGGACACGCCCCGCCTGTCTCCACATTTTTCAATCCACCAACTCCGCATCTCCACTCAAAGCCACCAAACCAGCCATGACCCCGCGCGCGCTGGCCGAGACCGAGCTCGAGTCCATCGCGCTGCCGGGCGGTGCGACGGTCTTTAAGGTGCTCCTGAACGTCGCGGATCTCTGTCGCGACATGGGCGACGCCAGTGCGACCTGCCGCGCGCTCCACGGCCAACTCATGGAGATCTTTACGCTGCTCTCTAGAATGGAAGAGCGTGGCCCACTCGACAATGAGGTAGTAATGGCATTCACGAAGACCCTGGAAATGTTCTGGCGCCACCTCGACGCATACAGCTACATGACGAGCGTTGAGCGGCTTCTCCACCACCGCATGATGACCAAGGCGATCGCTAGCGTCCATGAAGACGTGAAGCAGCTGTGTACCACGGTTGGGCTCATGATGACGGCCAGTGCGACCGTCGACTGGCGGCGCGACTACGAACGAGCCGTACAGGCGCAACAGCAACAGCTCATAGGCATCATGACCGACACGAGTGACATGCTCGAGGAGCTCCGTGGCGTGCACGAAGTGCAGGACACGGTCGTGCTGCTCACCCACGCACTCGACAAGATCAAAGTCGGTACGTCGGAGCTGCCTGCCGAGGCCCAGGCGGCGGTTCGGTCGGCGCTGCTCACGATCGCTAGGTCTACTGGCACGGTCGTGGAGCACACGCCACTATGGTTCGTGCCGGAAGCTGAAGTGGAGTTTGATAAAAAGCCCTTCGCGCGCGGCTCGTTCGCGACCGTGCATCGCGGCTTGCTGGGCCCAGATCGACGTGTTGTGGTCAAGAGGCTGCTCCCGGGCGAAGGTAGGCTTGACACCGCCATCCAGAGGTCGTTCGTTCACGAGGTCAGCGTGTGGTATCAGATGCGACATCCACACGTCATCCAACTGCTTGGCGCCTGCCACGTAACCAGCCGACCATTTATCATGTGTGAAGAGGCGACCCACGGCAGCATGAACGCCTTTCTCGATGCGGCGCCGTCGCATCGCCAGTGTGCTTGGAAGCTTCTCTACGAGGCCGCACAGGGCCTCGCCTACTTGCATTCGAAGGGCGTTGTCCACGGCGACGTGCGCCTCTCCAACGTACTCGTGACCGACGACCACAGGGCGCTGCTCACGGACTTTGGGCTCAGACGCGTCAAGATGAAGGCCAAGGCGCGATCCAAGACCGTGTGCCGGAATGGAGACGTTGTGCTTGGGACGTGGCGATGGACGGCGCCCGAAGACTACTCTCATGCGGCGCAATTCGAATCTGATGTTTACGGGTTGGGTATGGCAATACTGGAGGCGTACACCGGCGAGCCGCCGTACGCCGCCGAGGTGCGCGATGAGCGCGAGGTCAAAACCCGCGTCTTGAGCGGACAACTTCCGCGAAGGCCTCCCGGCATGTCGGACCGAGCGTGGCAGCTAATCCTCGATATGACTAGACACACGCCGAGTGAACGCATTTCTATCCAAGAGACAGTGGATCGACTGTGTCAGTTGGCGTCCAACGAACCCCCGCTGCCGACGTGGATTACCGACAACTCCGTTGAGTCTACTGCCTCGTTTGACGTGCGACAAGCCCTGGCAGACCTCCAGCAGGAGAACAGGAAAAGCAAAGTTGAGACAGCCACACGAATTCGTGCTCTCGCTGCAAGTCCCGAGACCGCAGAGCAGTTTCTGAATACGCCCAGGATCCGCAGTTTGGCCGCTGAGCTCCAAGACAGCTTTGATGATCTAGTCAAGGAACAACTCGCGCACGCACTCGGCCAACTCGCCCAGGATGTCCGTGGATCAAAGCTGCTAGGGTCGTGCGGTGCCGTCGGCGTGCTCGTAGAACTGCTTTCGGCAAAATGCCAACGAGTGCGACACAGCGCACTGCTCGCACTCGCGGTGATCGTGGGAGCTACGACGAACGCTACCATGTTTGTGATGGCAAGCGGCGTCTCCGGCTTGGAGTATCATCTCCTGAGCAGCACACCAAGAGGACGCGTGGAGGCGCTCCATCTCGCCAGCACCATGGTCTCACGCAGTGGCGCCATCGCAACTGCTGTGGCCTCAAGCCGAGCTGTCCTGGACGTGTGCCTGAGATACCTTACAAGCCCTAACACCGACGAATACGACGCCGCGGGGCGCGTGCTGTGTGAACTCGTGCAGTGCGACGCGTCCACCGTACGCGCGCTCCACGACGTCGGTGGGGCTGCAGCACTGATGCAACTCTTGCGGCACCCAAAAGGAGGACCCGAGGACGTGATCTCAGCCGCGATAGAGACTCTGTTGCGCGTCGGGCCTTGAACCGTCTCTGCTGCCGTGACGCCAAGCCGGTTGCTATGACGGAGCCGTCGGGGACAGAACACAAGTGTTCTCGGAACGTAACCATCTCGGAGGACCAGGGCGGGTGTGTTCGTGACTGCAACCAAAGTTCGCTCCTTTGAGAAGAGAGATCAAAGTCGACGCCAAGGCACGAGAAGTGGAGATCTTGCTAGAGAATGCGACAATACATTGTGTCGGGGCGCTTGCTGTAGCCATATCGTACTTTCCACAAAACTGGAATGTAGCCATGTGGTTTCGCATGCGTACTTAGGGAGACCCCTGTGTCCTTCCTATCCTCACGTTGGTGGCCCGCTCTTCCAGAAAATCCAACCGACACAAGCCTCCCGGAATACGCGATGGCCGCGACGTTCGACGCACGGCGGGCCACGGGCCTGCGGCGCCGTCCGCCACGCAACGGCGCGAGCCGTGAGGAGATGCTACGGCGCCGCGTGCTGCCGCTCGCCGAGTTTGTGGCCGAGCGGCTCCGGCTGTACGGCTCGACGATCGTGCCGATCCCCGTGCCACTCGCACCGGGAGAGAGTGAGCAGGCGTACGAGGCCACGTTCGCGCAGTGGCTCGCGCAGCGCCACATCTCTCTCCAGGAGCTCATGTCGCGCGCTGACCCAGGCCGTGAGCGCACGACGCGGTGCTCGTACACAGTGAACCTCGCGCGCGCCTTCTTGGCCGCTCCAACGGCGGTTGCAGCACCCACAGCGCGTCCACCGACTCGACGGGCAGCTGACGAGGAACTGAAGGAAGGCGAGGAACTGGAAGATGACGGTGCGCCACACGAGAGATCCGAGCCGCCGCTGGATCTGAGTCTGCTACCGCGCCATGTGCTCAACGCCACGCAAGTCATGACACTGACGGAGTATCAGGCTGACACGAAGGCTGGGAAGTTTGCGGTGCTGGGGTTCATGAGCGCGGCGAAGAAGCTGCGGCGCTTTGGCGCACCCGTCGCGCCAATTGCTGTGCCGCTCGCACCCGGCGAGAACTCCCAACAGTACGAACAGCGCTTTCTGTCCTGGCTCGCGAGGGAAAAGCACCTGACGCTCGGTGCGGTGCAGTGCCACAAAGTGCCCATGCTCGAGCGGTACATGCGGCTGGAGTTTGCGAGTCTGAATGGCAAGGGCATCGAGCGGTTCGTCGCGCCACACAAGCGGACAGCGACGCCAACGAACAACGGTGGCTCTCCGTCCAAAGAGAAAACCAAGCAAACAGTAACAGGTCGGCCATCGGCGACTGGAGAGACCGAGAGATCCGAGGAAGTTGAAAAGATGGGGGAACTCAGAATGGGCGCGGTGCCACAGCCTGTACACGCGATCGGAAAGACCTCGCCCGTGTGTAAGACCCACCAATCATCTCTGGGTGCGTGTCTGGCATGCCAATGTGATAAGTGTCTCGTGAACAGCGTGCGCCTTCTGTCGGAGCGGTTAGTGGCACACGAAACCACGTCGAGATGTTGTGGCAGCCAACGACCCGTGATGGACCTGACACACGAGCGCTCGCCACGCTCGCGTGAGACTGATAAGGAAGACGCCATTGCCACGCAGCTCCAACAAGCGTACGACGACATTAATGAGCTGGTCTTGCTAAATGAGCAGTCGCTCAAGATCGAAGATATGTGGCTCGCAACCCATGGTAGCGACAAACCCGTCCACGAGCGCGTGCACTTGCAGGGAGAAAACGACGAAATGCGCGAGCTGATCCGAAATGAGATCCCGGGCCGCACAGCCAAGGTCGCCATGTTGATCGTGTACTTGTGGCGTCATGACACGGCGCTGTTGATGCAGATGATCGACACCTCCACAGTGAGCGATCTCCCGCATGTCCAACAGCGCATCCACGAGCGGATGGCCGACTTGGCCAAACAATGTGAGGCCGAGAACGAGGAGTTGAAGACGCCACAGGAGACCGAGGATGATGAAGAAAAAGGCAAGCGAGCACATCAACGGGATCGACTTCGTCGCCACCAGCTCGCGCTATTGGTGCAGTTTGACAGCAATGTACGGCGAGGAATCCGGTCGTTGTTAGCCGCAGCGTCTTGTGCGGCACCTCCCGGACCCCATTCCGCAGCGCCCGTAGCGTAGTGCCCACAGACTGCAGTGCATTGTGTTGTTAGCCATCTCGACGTCCAAGTGTACCCATCCGTACTTTCCCAAGATCGTATCCACTAAGTTCGGATTTGGCTCACTTGCTCACAAATCGAAGCAAGGCGGTGATGGCGAACGACGCCGAGGCGCTGCTACGGCGCCGCGTGCTGCCGCTCGCCGAGTTCGCGGCCGAGATCGTCGGCGGCGCGGGCCGCGCGGGGAGGCTGTCGCTTGCGGAGCGCCTGCGCCGG
The DNA here is from genome assembly GCA_023335895.1 of Pythium rishiriense. Classification (NCBI taxonomy): domain Eukaryota; phylum Oomycota; class Peronosporomycetes; order Pythiales; family Pythiaceae; genus Pythium; species Pythium rishiriense. Next base: position 37,744 of record JAADVT010000200.1, read on the forward strand.
TACGGCTCGAAGGTCGTGCCGATCCCCGTGCCGCTCGCGCGCGGCGAAAGCGCCGAGGCGTACGAGGCGGCGTTCGCCGCGTGGCTCTCGGAGCGGCGCGCCAGCGCAGTGGTCCATCCGCGTGGGTCACTCGAAAGCGCTCGACACGAGCGCACGATGCGGTACACGTACGCCGTGACTCTTGCGCGAGCCTTCTTGGCCAAGGCCCCGCGGGGTTCAGCCGAGAACCGCTCGCACGAGACCGACTTGGAGGACGGCGAAGAAATCGAAGATACCACGGCTACCAGCGCAGAGAAAGAACCGTACGGGTTGGAACTGCTGCCCAGGGAGGTGCTCATCGCGTCCAAAGTCGTGTCGCTGGCCGAGTACCGAGCCGAGATCGAGTCAGGAACGTATCGCGAGCCGGCTCTGCTGACCCCAGAGGAGAAGCAGCGCCGCTTTGGGTCACCCGTCGAGCCGATCGCTGTGCCACTCGCGCCAGGCGAAACGCTGGAGCAGTACGAAGACCGGTTTTTGACGTGGCTTGTACGTGAGCAGCGCATGACGCTTTGCGCGCTGCGGTGCCACGACGAGCGCAACCTCGAGCGGCTCAAGCGGCTCGAGTTTGCAAAGCTGAACGCCCAAGGCCTCCAGCGATTTGTACCCCCAGGCACACCACCGGCCAAGCGTCCACCGCCATCGACATCTGACAGGTTCTCGTGGGCAAAGAAGACCAAGAGCGACACGGTCCCGGAAGACACTAGGAGGAAAGACCCGACGCTGGATGCTGTGGCACCAACCTGTCCAGGGAACTCGTCGCTGACGGACTGTATCGCGTGCCAGTGTGAACAATGCCTTCAAAGTGGCATGCGGATCTTATCAGACCAGATCACGGCCTGTGAGAACAAGCCGAGCCGTGAGTGCCAGTGTTCGGTGATTGATTTAACCGGTGCTCGTTCGCCGTCCGACACGCATGTCGACCGCATGGAATTACCGTGGGACGACGCGGTCACACGACAGCTTCAGCGAGCGTACGATGAGATCAATGAGAGTATCCTACAGAATGGCACGGCGCTCGAGATTGAAGAAGCGCGGCTCCGCACGCCGAGCGGTGAGCTCACGATCCACGATTGTATCCGGCTCCAACGAGAAAACGAAGAAATGCGGGAGCTGATTGAGAGTGAGTTTCCCCGCCGCACGGCTGCGGTCGTGCTTTTGATCGTGTATTTATGGCGTTACGACCCGCGAGAGTTGCGAAAGATGCTGGGGGACCGCGCGGCCAGTGATCTCGCACACGTGCAGCAGCGGATCCACGAACGCCTGGCCGAGCTGGCGGAGCGAGGCACCACGAAGAATGCCGATCACATACGCCTTCTGCGTCTTCAACAGCTCGAACTACTCATCCACGTTGACAAGCGAGTCCAACAAGGCATCCAGGCAGTGATCAGCGTCGCTGCCGGTGGTGACTGGCCTGATCCAGAGGAGCCGTTCAAATAAACAACGAAATGCATTCAAAATATTTCAATTCTCAGGTTTTGTCTGGCCATGATCGGCAGCCTACTGGGCGACTTGATGTTTGCCTCGCTGTGCGAACTTGAGTCAATGGTTGAGACGTTGGAGCCTACGAACGTTGGTTCGATCCACACACAAGCCACCTGCATTGTCCTAGAAGTTTCCTATACTAGACAAAGTACGTACTTCATCTATGTGATCCTACAGTAGAGCACAAGATGGATGGGCGCGCCACCTGCGTAATCACCTGGCCATGATGATCCTTGCCGAGTGGCTCGCATGTTCACGTTCGCAGCCGTGACGCACGCAGACAGTTGACCCAGTTTGTCTGCCATCGACCTAAAGGAAGACGACTGCAATATGTGACGTGTGAGCGAGATTGCGATGGCTAAACAGGCCAACAGGATTACCCTAGGATTCCCTCGCAATCACCCGTCGTTGAGTCGCCCGCACACGACCGCTGCGACGGAGTAATCCCAACTACCAGTAAAGTGTATATAGCTCTACTCCGTGGGCACAGTCACCTCCGGCGAGAGATAGCGAGGAGATTTGTTCACCAGTTCACTCGACAATCTACCGTCTTACCCACACCAAGCCGTCTTCTTCTCTTCCGATTCACTGCGATCATGACCCGCATTGTCATCATCGGCGCCGGATCGGCCGGGATCAACGCCATGCAGACGCTCGCGGGCTCGCTCAAGCCCAGCGACAACACCGAGATCGTCGTCTTTGAGAAGAGCCAGTACTTCTACCACGCCATCGGCGCCTCGCGTGCGTACACCGAGGAGACCTACGCCAAAAACATGTTCATCCCATACGACAAGGCCATCCCA
>JAADVT010000201.1:0-40033 GCA_023335895.1 Pythium rishiriense
CACATTCGTGGAAGGCAAGAACTGATAACCGGAGCCCTCTTGGGTGGGACTCCAATGGGGACTCAATGAGTCCCCATTTGTGGTGTGTCACACGTCCCAGACACTCGACCTGCCCCTTCCCGACCGGCGTCCTTTCACGTCGCCGCGTCCGATCCATGCGCTCGGCCAGCGTCTTTTGGAGGTCCTTGCACAGAAGATCTCGTCGACCCTCGTCGTCCACGATGCAGCTACGCCACCTGACGTCGCTGCTGCCGGCCACCGAGGGCATGTGCAAGGTCACGGCCGTGGCCTGGTCGCCCAACAACAAGCGGCTCGCCGTGGTGACCGTGGACCGCGTGGTCCACGTCTTTGACGCCCAGACCGGCGAGCGCAAGGACAAGTTCTCGACCAAGCCGGCCGACAAGGGCGAAAAGAACTACGTCGTGCGTGCGCTCGCGTTCTCGCCCGACTCGGCCAAGCTCGCGGTCGCGCAGAGCGACAACATCGTCTTTATCTACAAGATCGGGCTCGAGTGGGGCGACAAAAAGAGCATCTGCAACAAGTTTGCGCAGAGCGCGTCGGTCACGGCGCTCACGTGGCCCAACACGCACCCCAACGAGATTGTGTTTGGGCTCGCCGACGGCAAAGTCAAGGTCGGCCAGCTGCGCAGCAACAAGCCGGCCACGCTGTACGCGGCCGGCTCGTACGTCGCCGCCGTGTGCAGCAACATGGAAGGCACGGCCATCCTGTCGGGCCACTACGACGGCGCGATCTACCGGTTCGTGTTTGACGACGTCTCGGGCGGACCGACCACGACCAAGATCGCGGTCCACGCGTGCGTGCCCTACGCGCTGAGCTGGGGCGAGAGCATCGTCGCGGCCGGCAACGACCGCCGCGTGTGCTTTTACGACCGCGACGGCGGGCTCGTGCGCTGCTTTGACTACTCCAACGACGAGGCCTGCGGCGAGTTTACGGCCTCGGTGTGTAACCCGACGGGCGACGCCGTGGTCGTGGGCAACTTTAACAGCTTTTACACGTTCAACTTCCAGCTCAAGACCTCGAGCTGGGAGTTTGTGGCCGCCAAGCACATTGAGAACTTGTACTCGGTCACGGCGCTCGCGTGGAAGCCCGACGGCTCGCGGCTCGCGGTCGGCTCGGTGTGTGGCGCGCTCGACCTGTACGACGCGTGCGTGCGCCGGTACCGGTACAAGGGCAAGTTCGAGTTCACGTACGTGTCGCTGAGCCAGGTGATCGTCAAGCGGCTCGCGAACGGCGCGCGCGCGGTCGTGCGCTCCCAGTTTGGCTGCGAGATCCTCAAGCTCAACGTGTTCCAGGACCGGTTCCTCGTGGGCAACACGACCAACACGCTGCTCGTGGGCGATCTCGAGACCAACAAGCTCAGCGAAGTCCAGTGGCAGAGCACGGGGCTCGAAAAGTACATGTTTGAGAACGAATCGGTGTGCGTCGTGTACCAGGCCGGCGAGCTCTCGCTCATCGAGTACGGCCAGAACGACATCCTGAGCTCCGTGCGCACGGAACATTTGAGCTCGCACTTGCTCAGCGTACGCATCAACGAACGACCGAACCTCGCCGACGTCGCGTCGCTCGCGTCCCAGCAGCACCATCAGCTCCAGCGCGGTGGTGCGAGCCCCGAGATCTCGGACAACAAAAAGATCGCGTACCTGCTGGATCTCCAGACCATCGCGATCAAAGACCTCCACGCGCACGTGACGACGACCGTGAACCACGACTCTCGGGTCGACTGGCTCGAGCTCAACTCGCGCGGCAACTTGCTGCTCTTCCGCGACAAGCGCCGGCAGCTCCACCTGTTCGAGGTCGAGGCCCAAAAGCGCTCGACGCTGCTCAACTACTGCAACTACGTCCAGTGGGTGCCCGACTCGGACGTGGTCGTGGCCCAGAACCGCGGGAACCTCTCGGTCTGGTACAACATCCGCGCGCCCGACAAGGCCACGATCTACCAGATCAAGGGCGACGTCGAGCAGATCGAGCGCGCCAACGGCCGCACCGAGGTCATCGTCGACGAAGGCATGAACACGGCGAGCTACCAGCTCGACGAGTCGCTCATTGCCTTTGGCACGGCCATCGACGACCTCCAGCTGCTCCAGGCCATGGCGATCCTCGAGCCGCTCGAGCTCACCCCCGAGACCGAGGCCATGTGGAGCCAGCTGTGCGCCGAGGCGCTCAAGCAGAACGACCACCGCATCGCCGAGCGCTGTGCCGCGGCGCTCGGAGACGTCTCGCGCGCCCGGTTTTTGAGAAAGCTCAACAAGATCGACTGGACCGAGCGCGCCAAGTTTGACGACGGGCTCGTCCACTGGAAAGTGCGCGCGCGGCTCTCGATGCTCAAGAGCGACTACCGCAGCGCCGAGCACGTGCTGCTGTCCCAAGGCCAAGTGGACGAGGCTATCGAGATGTACCAGCACCTCCACAAGTGGGAGGACGCGATCCGCGTGGCCGAGTCCAAGGCCCACGCGGGCACAGACCAGATGAAGCGCAGCTACTACGACTACCTGCTCGAGTCGCGGCAGGAAGAAAAGGCCGCGGCGCTCAAAGTCAAAGAGGGCGACTACGCGAGCGCCGTGAGCCTCTTCCTCAAGGGCGGGCTGCCGGCCAAAGCCGCGCAGCTGCTAGCGCAGCGCAACGTCGGGCGCGAGCACAAGCAGCTCCTCGAGACCGTGGCCGAGGCGCTGTACGCGGCCGGGATGTTTGAAAAAGCCGGCGACCAGTTTGAAAAGATGGAGCAGGAGAGCCGCGCGCTCGCAGCGTTCATCAAGGCCAACGCGTTCCGCAAGGCCGTGGACCTCGCGCGCAAAAACTTTCCCGACAAGGTCATGCGGCTCGAAGAGGCCTGGGGCGACTACCTCGTGTCCCAAAAGCAAATGGACATGGCGATCAACCACTACATCGAAGGCAACGTGCCCACCAAGGCCGTCGAGGCCGCGCTCAACTCGCGCCAGTGGGCCAAGGCCGGGCAGCTCGTCGAGACGCTCGAGGACGACGTCGCGCTGCCCTACTATCGCCGCCTCGCGCGCCACTACCAGGACGCGCAACAGTTTGAACTGGCCGAGCGGTGCTTCATCAAGGCCGACGCCGCGCGCGACGCCGTCGAGATGTACACGCGCGCCAACAAGTGGGACGCCGCGTACCAAGTGGCGTTGAACCACATGGACAAGTACGAGACCGAGCGCCTGTACGTCGAGCAGGCCCACCGCATGGAGCGGCTGGGCAAGTTCAAAGAGGCCGAGAAGCTTTTCCTCACGGTCAACGAGCCCGACCTCGCGATCAACATGTACAAGAACCAAAAGAACTACGAGCAGATGATCCGGCTCGTGACCAAGTACCGCAAGGATCTCCTCAAGGACACGCACCTCTACTTGGCGCAGCAGCTCGAGCACGAAGGCAACTACAAGGAGGCCGAGCACCACTTCACCGAGGCCGGCGAGTGGCAGGCCGCGGTCAACATGTTCCGCTCCAACGACATGTGGGACGAAGCGATCCGCGTCGCCAAGTTCCACGGCGGGATCAACGCCTCCAAGCGGGTCGCGTACGCGTGGGCCATGGACCTCGGCGGCGAGCAAGGCGCCAAGCTGCTCACGCGGCTCGGGCTCATCGAGCCGGCGATCGACTACGCCATCGAGAGCGGCGCGTTCGAGCACGCGTTCGAGCTCGCGCGCAACTGTGCGCCCAAGAAGCTGCCCGAGGTCCACCTCAAGCACGCGCTGTTTCTCGAGGACGAGGAGCGGTTCAAAGAGGCCGAAGAGGAGTTTATCAAGGCCGGCAAGCCCCGCGAGGCGCTCGACATGTACGTCCACCAGCAGGACTGGCAGAACGCCATGCGCGTGGCCGAGAGCGCCGACCCGGCCAGCGTCTCGGACGTGTTCATCGCGCAGGCGCGGCTCTGGATCGAGCGCAAGGAGTACCAGCGCGCCGAGGGCTTTTTCCTCAGCGCCGGCAAGCCCGAGCTCGCGCTCGCGGCGTACCTCGAGGGCGGCATGTGGCAGGACGCCGTGCGCATCGCCAAGCGCCACTTGCCGCACAAGCTCGTCGAAGTCAACATGGCCCACCAGCGCGCGATCTTCACGGGCGGCGTCAAGAAAAAAGACGAGCTCGTCGAGGCCTGCGAGATGTGGGTCCAGTCGCAGCAGTACGTGCAGGCCATCGACGCGTACCTCATGGTGTCCACCGACAACCTCGACGACCTCGACGGCGTGGAAGAGCTTTGGGGCCGCGCGGTCGAGCTCTGCGGCAAGTACGACCGCATCCGCTTCAAGTCGATCGTCGAGGAAGTCGCGTCGCGGCTGCTGGGCATGTCGCGCTTTGAAGCCGCGGCGCAGTACTTCCAGTCGATCGACAAGATGAACGAGGCGCTCGACTGCTACCTGCGCGTCAACAACTGGGTCGCCGCCCAAAAGCTCTGCGAGCAGCACGCGCCCGAGCTGCTGCCCCGGCTCGAGCGCGCGCAGCAGGCCAGCGCGTTTGGATCGGGCGCGAGTGCGGCGGCCGAGGCCAAGACATCGGCTGCGGTCGGGTATTCGCCGTCGCTCGGCGGCGGCTTCGACGCCAAGCTCCAGGCGCAGAGCAAAGAGACCAAAGCCGTGACGAGCCCCGCGGACGACGACGCCAAAGGCGGCGCGTCGGCGCTCGACGCGTGGATGCAGCGCGGCGAGTGGGACAAAGTGTTGTCGTCCGCAGCCAAGCACGGCGCCAAGTCGCTCGCCAAGTACCTCGTGCTCCGCTGCGAACGGCTGTGCGAGCACGACGAGACCGACACGGCCATCAAGACGATCGCCGAGTACGGCGTGCCGCTCGACGGCGCGGCGCTCGACGTGGCCGAACAGATCGTGCGCAAGAGCCTGGGCGGGCCGCAGTCGCTCGACGAGGCGGCGTCCCACCAGGCGGCGCTCACGGAGCTGCTCAAGGCACTGCGCAAGCTCGTCAAGGATCTCCGCGCCAACAAGGAGTTCCCGGCGAGCGAGGTCCAAAAGTTTGAGCAGTACCTGTTGGTCACCCACTTTTTCGTGCTCAAGCAGCAGGCCGCAGCGGCCGGGCTCGACGACGTCGCGGCCAAGATCGCCATGTCGCTGCTGCGCTTCATCGGGCTGCTGCCGCCCGACAAGATGTTTTTCCTCGCCGGCGCCGCGGCGCGCCAGAAGAAATGGCTCAGTCCGGCGTTTGTGTTTTTCAACCGGTACCTCGACCTGTGCGAGGCCATCGAAGACGGCGACCTGTCGAACCTCGACAATACGGACTTTCTGGGCACCGACATCCCGGCGCCGACCGAGTTCGTGCTGCCCGAGGCCCAGTACGTGACCGACGAGAGCGCGCGCGAGGAGATCCGCGACTGGGTGCTCACGATCTCGATGGACCAGCAGGTCCAGGAGAAACTCCCCGAGAAGCCGTGTCCGCAGTGCAAGGCCTCGCTCTACGAGGCGTCGCTCCAGTGCGGCGGCTGCAAGACCAAGTTCGAGTCGTGTATCATCACGGGCTTCCCCGTGGCGGCCAAGACCACGGTCCACTGCACGACCTGCAAGGTCATCGCCGACCGCGAGACCTGGAACAAGTGGGTCAAGCAGTTCAGTTGCTGCCCGTGGTGCGCCGCGCCCCAAAAGATGAGCTACTGAGAGAGGACCGTCGCGTGGTGATCTCATCGGCTTCACAAAGCTTGTGTTTTTCTTTCTTTTTCGTCCCAAATACACCTCCGTTCCCTTTTGTACAGAGTTGGCATTCTGTCGTCTATCACCGATCGGCCTGCGTGGCGTTCGTCTGCGCGCACTGTGGGAGTTTGCCCATGTCCACAAGCGTCTCGACGATGCGGTGCGCCGGGATCGCGCTGTTCAGGCAGCCTACAAAGTCCACAGCACACGTCAGCGACCCAGCGTCTACTCCTACGGCATCGTGGGACCGCTCACCGCCACAGTAGTGGAGCCCGACGACCGCCTGGTCCTTGTACGCGATCACGGGCGCACCCGACGAGCCGCCTCGCGTGTCGAGCTTGTACCCAAGGCTCTCCTTCCGGGCGTTGCATCCCGGGTCACGGAGCGACTCGACGCGCCCATAGCTCGAGCCGTACTTGAGCGCCACGCGCTTGCCAAAGCCCGCGGGGTGCTGTGGAATGAAGATACGCTCGTCGCGCTGCGGGATGCCTCCGCGGACCGAGAGGAAGCCGTACGTGGCTGACAGCGCGAGGCGCGAGGCGCGTGGCAGCCGTGGCAGCAGCAGCGAAAAGTCGAGCGCGTCGAGCGGCGAGAACGCCACGAGCTCGGAGCTCGTGGCCTCGACCACGCCGGGGCAGCCCATGGGCGTCTCGCAGCTCTGGTTACAGACGCGGCCCTGCGCGAGGAACTCGATCGCCGTGGCGCTCGCCTCGCGCGCCGAGCCCACGCAGTGGTGGTTGGTCAGCACGTGGCCCTCGCACCCAAAGAGCCAGCCCGTGCAGAACACCGAGCCGCCGTCTTTGTGGACCAGCAGCCGCGCGACCGCGCGCGACGACGCGAACATGGCCGCGTCAAAGCGCACACACGCCACGCGCTCGGATGAGCTGCTGTCGTCGTCGTCGTCGTCGTCGTCGTCGGTCTCGCCGCCGTCGTCCTTGGCACACTCGGCGGCGTCGTTGTCGTCCTCATCCCGGTGGGAGGTTGTACCCCCGTCGACGTGGTCCGTGTTGGAAAGCGCGTCGATGCTGGCTTCCTTGTGGTCGTCGTGGCCTTTGGTCGTCATTCCCGTGGGTCGCTGGCGTGCGGGCGTCGACCGTGCCACGCCCTGCGCCGCGTACCGCAGCTCGTCGATGTGGACGCCGTAGCAGCCGCCGGCCACGCGGGCGATCGCCGGTGGCACCGTGTACTCGACGCGCACGCGCTCGGCCGCCAGGGGCCGCGTGTACAATGGCACATCGGGCGCGTGCCAGTCGGGCGTGGCACTGCCACGGAACTCGAGCAGCGCGGCGGCCGCGTCACGCACCACGAGCGTCGCGCCCGGCGGCAGCCGCAGCCGCGCGATCCGCAGCACGAGAAAGTGGGCCGACGGCGGGCGGTGGACGGCGAACGACGCGTTGCGGCGCCAGTCGGCCCCGGCGCGGGCCGCGTGGGAAGCGGCGGAGGCCGTCGTGCAGCCCACGCGGATGTCGAGCGCGCGCACGCCAGGCGGCTCGGCGACGCCACGGCCAGCGACGAGAACGTGGAGCGCCAGCAGCGCGCATGCCATGAGTGCCATGGCGCGGTGCCGTGCCATGGCGGCAACTTCAACGTTGGTTCCGACTCGACGTTTCACCGTACGGGAACCCACCAGGTTTATCCATGGTGGCACCACTCGCTGCTTTGTGATTGGCTTAAACTCAATGAGTAAGGAAACTAGCGCCCTACCTGACAAGTAGGGCTCGCCCCGTGGGTCCAGCGACCCACGGGCCCATTTTTGACGGAGGTGGAATGGCCGTCGCGCGACTGTCGCCCTACTTTGGCGGACGGCGCGCGCGGTCGGTCCCCGCCACCCCCCACCCATACTGCTCCCGAACGACCGCAGTGGGATGATGTATTTATTAGTCCTTGTGGTCGGAGGCTGGGGATTCCCAGCCATGGAAGGGCATGCGTTGGCTGGAGAGACCACTTCAACCAGCTAGTGTCACTCGCGCGGGGCAATTATTGGTCGACTGCTTCCTCTTAAGTACGGGTTTTCACCCCCAAGAACAAAGCAACAACACGCCGAGGGGGCATCATCACCATGGTGCGAACGGAACAAGAGCGTGGCGGTTCGGACTATACGGCGCACGCACTGACAAGCTATGCATGTGTGGGTATGTGGGTCGGTGGGTGTTGTAGCCGCGGTGGCGCAAGATCCTGTACGAGAAGCAGCCCTTCGAGGACGACTACGTCGACGCGTCGTTCCTGGAGCAGCTCCGCACAAACGGTACTACATGAACACAGCCTAAATGTCCACTGCGTGGTCGTTTGACTGAGGGGGAAGCCTACGTCTCACAGCAAATGTACAGGACCACGACTACTGGGGGATGGTGCGGTCCACCGCGGCCATCGCGCAACAGATTTGCTCCATGCTGATTTTTTACGTGCGTGAATCATGGCACTTCTCAGTGGCGCCTCCAGAGTAAATCTAACCCGCCGATGTCTCCAGGCCGTCTTCAGCTACATCGAAGCAGACACACTCTCGGTCGAGACGCTCGCGGCCGTGGACGTCGTGCTCGTGGTCGTTGGTTTCGTCGTGCTCCGCGTGTGCTTTGCCATGCCACTCAGTGCGTGCATGTTGGCCACCCGACGTGTTGGATTTGTAGGGCTAACACTCGACTCGTTCACACTCAGGCCTCGCGGACTCGCTGCGGTCGTGTCTGCTCTTCTGCGCGACACTTTCGCTGCTGTCGCCCGTGCTGCGCACGCTCACCAAGTCGTACGCGGACGACACGATCTCGGCGCTTGCCGCACTGCTGGCGCTCGTCCACCTCATCAGCCACGACTATACCTACGTGAATTCCGGCATCGGACGGTGCGTAGCTCTCTCTGTTCTCTGCGTGCATCTGCCGTTGAGATTGGGGCAAAGTCACTGATACTCTTGATACAGGTTTAGCGGTACCATCTCGTTGAACGCAGCGATCTTCACGGCCGTGCTGCTCGGCTCGCGATTACACTCGAACGAACAGGTCTTCGCGTTCATTCTCTTCGCGATTGAGCTCTTCGCCGTGTTCCCCATGTTTCAACGCGAGGTCAAGGTAGGAATGGGCCTGCCCCGCCCAATTTCGCTTTTGCCGTGTGATGCTGACATGCTACGTATTACTACTACCTCAGCGCAATTCCGAGACCACACATCTGAGCATCGCCGTCGGCTTCTTCGTGGCTTCGGCGGCACTCACGTACCCAATCTCCGCGGCCGTGAGCACGGCCAGCTCATTGTTCATTCTCTTCGTCGCGTTTGTGTGTCCGCTCATGTTCATGCACGTGCAAGAGTACAAGAAGTGCGTTCCCCCCCCTTGTGGTTACGATCACCACGGCGTTGCCATCCTGACTCACGATGTGTTCATGTCCACAGCGAGATCCTCGGTCCTTGGGACATCGTCCACGTCCAGCCCGAGCAGTGAGCCGTCCATGTAGCAGCCATCACCGGCGACGCTCTGGTTCCCCTCGGGCGTCCGCTGACGCCTGACGGCTCTTCCCCTCCGCCATTTGCCACCGTCGCATGGGAACCGACGGGTGGAAACCCGAAGGGGGGTACGTGCCTTGAACACACGAACCCTTGCAGTTGAAGCCACGCCGGCCACAAGGTTCTATTTTTAAACTCGCTCCTCGCGATTGGCCCACGGCGCCAACGAAATAAAGAGACATGCCCCGATGATACACGCCGCGCAGCCAGTCATCTCACGCAAGTGGCCTGGAAGAGTTGGCGGGGCCCGGGTCGCTGCTGGGGGAGCCCGAGAGCCCATCGACCAGAATAGAACCCAGGCGCGTTGTGGACTTCCCGCCCAAGTAGCCAATGAACGGCAAGTTGCACTTGGGGTGGTGGGTGGACGCCTGCTCTATGCACGGCGTGAAGCCTTCGAAGGAGATCCTGAAGGGGCGCCCGTTTGAGCTCTTCCTCTCTCATGGCGACCTTTCGACGCCACGCTCATGGACTGGAAAGTGGGCGGTGGATCATCTGTACGTCAGCAGCAGCGGACGGCGCGGCGCGGCCAAGAGAGTTGCCGCGTGCCAGAGGAGCTCGTCGCCAGTACACTTCCCCGCAGTACAGTATGGTGCTTGGGGATCGCTGCCTTCCACTTCGCGCGGCTGGCTGCCCCACAGGATGGCATCTCATCTGCTGCGAGGCCAGACACACACACCGCACCAGCGCGCGTCTCGCGATGGTCAGCGGCGACCCCTCGGGCCGGAACCAACGGCTCGGAGCGGGCGGCGAGCCAGTGCCGGCGACCGTTCACGGGAGCGAGTGAGGGGACGCGGTCTTTTCGCGGCCGTGGCGCAGATGCGTGACCGCCCAGAGCGAGTGGCTACAATCGCAAGCACCACCGTCGCTGGCAAAATGGAACGAAGCTGGCAGCACCGCCGGCCAGCCATTCGGCCACTCGGTCCAGACGGTGTGTCGAATCTCGTGCACGGACCTCCCGCTCATCTTGAAGGCTGCTGCACCGTCCACGCCGGCGGAACGTACGGTATCGTCGTGTACCGTAGAAGAAAAACCTCATGTGGCACATCCACCGAGCCATCCGTCGGCGAAGATAGCTACTCTTCTAGCGGAGGGCGACCCTTCCGCCGTGGCCGACGGGCCGCACCGTGGAGCCCATGAGCGTTTACCATACAGAACGAAAACCACTACGGATGGCACGGCGGTGGCACTTGCCATGGTAGCCGTTTGATAGGGCGGAGGGCGAGAGTGTAAACCGCGCGGCAAGCCACGCACCATGGCACTTGGCTCGCTTTGGTTGTGCGTATCATTGGCAAATGGATGTAACTGAATCTTCGACGGAACAGTCCGTTGGGGGGCGCCCGATCCCCCAACCCGCTCTCGTGCGTCGCACAAAGATCACCGCCGCCTGCTGCTCGGGGGGCTGTGGGGCGTGAACAAAAAAAATTGGACCAATCACAGGCCGCAACAGCGAATCCGCGTATAGTGACGCCAATAACAGACGGAGGCCACGTCTGAACTGCCACGGGGCTGCTGTCATCGCCTTTGCACTTCAACCCGGAGACACAGAGCAATCCTCACCTCTATGCGACGCGCGCATGATAGTCTCGCGGGCTCCCCGTCAGCGCCACGATCACCGGCCCCCCTCGGCAAGCACCATTACACTGCAGGCACGTAGACTTCGCAATGTGTCAATGGCGATAATGGATGCGTGTATGCGCTTCCCGAGTTTTTTTTTGTCCCAAGCCTTGAAACTAACTGCCTTGGGGTCGCGTGGCGTCGGTGAAACTGTTCTCCCGAAAACAAAAAGTGTTCTGGTTTCAGGAGCATCTGGCACTTCGGCAGTACAGAAAGGAACAAAAGGCTCCACGTACCGTGGTTCACTCGGGCTGTGTTATTTTTCTATTTTTTCTTCCACGGTTGAAGACTCAGGGGAGGATGGATGCACCCGGGCCAAAACGCCACAGTGTCCACGCGAGCCCAGGTCTTGATCGACCCAACCTGCTGCCAAACAGAACCCATTTGGATTATCTGAATGTTTGTATGTACACGGGTCGCACCCGGGCTCTCTCCAGTCCGAAAGCGCCACGACGTTCGCGAACAAACGTGGAAAAACCAACATTCCGTCCCCCACTTACGGTGTCTCATTGGTGCAAAATCAAATCTACGCACAGCGATTGGTTGATCGTGGTTTTCGACCACGTGCGGTGGCGCTCGCCTCCCACTTTTGTTGCAAAGTAGGTACGGTCGCTCGTGGTGTCGTGCTCCTCCTCCTTCCTCTGCGTGATCCCCTCCCCTCGCGCCGACTACCTTCCGCCAGCTCCGTGTGTGCGTGTGGCCATCCTCTATCGCTCCCCCCTCCTCTCCCCCTCCTGCATTTTCACGCCCTCCGCCCTCCCTCCGCCTCCAAGTAGCTCCCCATCATGAGCTCCAATAGCCCCGTCCTCCTGCTCGCGCCGTCCGCCGTGCCCACGGCGCCGATCATGGCGCCGCTGCTCGTCGCCAAGTCTGCAGACCTGCGCGCGCGTGGGTTGATGCCGTCCACCTTCCCGTCGGAGAAGCTCGGTGAAGCCCCTCCCTCCGCCGCCGTCGGCAAAGCGGTTGCCAGCCCGCGTGTGGAGACACCCGCGACCCCGGCCGCGCCACCGCCATCCCCGGTCGTCGCGGCCGCCAAGCCAGCGTCCCCGAAGGTCGCCTCCCCCGTGGTGGTCCCAGTTATTTCCCCGGTGGCCCAGGTCGCCAACGCGGCGCCGATCGTGAGCGCGCGTCCAACGGTCCCCACACCGACGGCCCCCACTCCCGTGGTTGCCCCCGTCCAGGTCGCGAGCCCCGAGGTCGCGACGTCCCCCGTGCGCCCCAGCGTCGCGGCACCGGCGATGACCACGCGCGCCACACCGGTCGTCACGCCCACAACCACAACTACGACCACGACGCCCACGACCAAGCGCGCCACCGCCGTCGCTGCGTCAACGTCCACCGCGCTCACGATCGCGGCACCGTCGCCCGCCGCGAGCCCCAAGTCGGCGCCGTCGTCCCCGTCGTCGCCCAAGACCGTGACCAAGAGCAGCACCGGCCGCTGGACCGAGGCCGAGCACAAGCTTTTCCTCAAGGGACTCGAGCAGTTTCCGTACCGCGCGTGGAAAAAGATCGCGACGCTCATCAAGACCCGTACGGTCGTCCAGATCCGAACCCACGCGCAGAAGTACTACCAGAAGCTGGAGAAGGAAGAGCAACGCATGCGTGAACGCGAGGCCCAACTGGCCGCCCAGCAACAGCAGCAACAAGGAGCCGCCACGTCGGTGGCCGCGCTGGCGGCGTCGGCCGTGACAACGCCACGGTCCGCCGTACCGACCACGCCGACCACGCCGGCGGCCGCGGCCTCGGCGTCCTTCCGGGAACTGTCGCTCTCGGCGCCGCTCGTCACGACGCCCTCGGCCGCGGCCGCTGCGGCGCCCCAGTTTGCTGTGGGCCGGGAGGACGCGGACGCGACCGCCGGTTTCATGGGCGCGGCCGGCAAGCGGAAAGCGCCCATGCGCAAGCGCAAGAGCTCGGCCGACGAGACCTCGGATGCCCCGTCGAGCCTGCCCAAGCGCATGATGAAGGAGAAAAAGTTTGTGCGCGAGAAGACCATGTCGCCCAAGCAGAAGACCGTCGTGTCCAACGGCCGCGCCTTCGGCTTTGGCGACGCGGACGTGTCGTCGGGTGACGACTGCGCTAAGGGCTCGAGTGTGCGCGGGCTCAGCGGGCTCAAGACCCACCCGCTCGACTTTGACGACGACGACGACGACGTGGCCGCCAGCTCCACGTCCATGATCCTCGACTTTGCCGAGGAAAAGCCCATCGAGTACCCGTTCACGCTCGACACGGCGCTCGAGCGCGGGCTCGCTGCTATTGACCACAACGAGCTCCTCCAGTTGAGCGACGACGACGAAGGCATGGAGTGGTTTGCCTCGGCCTCGGCCGGCGAGGACGTCGACCTGCTTGACACCAGTGTCACGGAGGAGAGCGACGCTGCCGCGATCGACGGCGCGGCGCTGAACCTGGACGGCAACGTCTTCTCGCCTTTGTACTCGGAATCGGCGCTCCATTTTGTAGACCCGTCGCCGGCCGCCAGTGAGTGCTCGACGCCCTCGCCGATCCTGTCGAGCTCGGCCAACTGCTCTGACTTCGAGCTGAGCGGTGACGAAGCCGATGACGACGAAGACTTTGTGCTGGACCCGGAGAAGTTCCTCTCGAGCTACTTTAGCCCCCGCGCCCACAAGGACGAGGACATGACGGAGCTGTGAGAAGCTCCGCCCCCTCACCGAGTGCCCGCCCACCACCATCCCCCCCTCCCCAAGCCTGTTTGTCGGTCTCGTTTTGCCACGTAGTGGAAAGCTGTTTTGTGGCTTTAGGAGTCGCGCTGAAGCTATATCATTATTATTATGGAGCACCACGTTCCTTTCTCGCCGCCTCCTCCCGTCGCAAAGCGCTCCGCCGCCTGCCGCCATGCCTCACGCGTCTCAGTGTGAGGATGACGTGACTCGAGCGAGCCGAGCCGTTGGGAGAGGGAGAGAGCGCGAGTCATCGACGGGTGTGTCCCCTCATGCAACGAAAAACTAAAATCCAATACTAGTGTGCCATTGGGGCGGCCACGCCGCACCCTCCAACCCATCCCATCCGTCTCAACATGACTCTTTTGTCCATCTCTATCATTTTCGACATCCATGCTTTGGTCTCACGCCACTTCGAACAGCAACACGCTGCGATCCACGTCTGCAACGGCCAGCTTGAGCGGCACACAGTGTTGGGGGTGGTCACGTCTCTCTGGCTCGTGGCCATCGTCTTGAACGTCGTCAAGCTGCCATGCTGCCATGCCACTCATGAGCCGTCGGAGCTCACGAGGTCGAGGCGAGGCGTCTCGAAACGCGCTCACTGCCACGCGGAAGATCAGTGCCAGGCGCTTCACCTTGCGCTTGTGGAGCTTGACTGGTTCTTCTTCAGGCGCACTGCTGTCAGCCAGACCCACTGTTCCTTCCTCTGCCTTGCGTGCCACGGAAGATGGCTCCACTCGGACGTACTGCGTTTCCGTGACGGTCTTGAACACATCGAATACCGCGAGTCGCGATGCGAGCGGCTCGGGAGCCGTCGACCGCCGTGGATGGAGCTTCTTGTCTTTGACAAACGCATACACGTCCAGCGCCGCCAACGTCGCGAACTGGCGTCGCACGACCAGCGCCGTGAGCTGTGCCAGCGTGAGTGGCTCGCGCCAAGCCGTGGCCTCCGCCGGGTCCGACCCCGCGTCGCGTTGGCCGTCGAGTTCTTCCATCGCGTACACGACCAGCGCGCCGCGCTGCGCAAGATACACGGTCTCCTCGGCGTACAGTGAGCGGCCCGTGAACGCGCCACTGCGGAACACACGCTGTGGGGCTTGTGGCGGACGTGGCGTGGGCGCATCGCCACTGGTTGTGCCAGAACGGTCGCGTGGCGCAGTGCCATCGCCGTCGCCCTCGGCCACGGCGGCCGTGGCAGCGGCCCGCTTCGTGGACGGCGGTCCCATGTTGAACATGAGCCGCCCGCGCTGCCGCGTGATCAGCGTGAGCCCCGTGCGCTCGTCGAACTCGCCGATCGACATCTCCTTCGTGGGCGTCGCCATGGCCATCGCCGTAAACCCATGCTCGGGGCTGGGACAAGCCAATTATTGTCACCGCAGATCAGTGACAGTGCTTTTCTAAAGTGTGGTAAAATCTGTATTGGGGGCGCCGTTATTCAGGAACCTGCAGTAGCCCTTCGCCGCGCCTTGGGCTTCGCTGGCTTGCCACCGCTATCGGTGCTGTCGGCAGGGACTGCCTTCTTCGCACGAGCGGACGGCTTGCGTATCCGCGGCGGAGGTGAGACCGCGAGGATACGCTGCTGAAGAGCCTTGGAATCGACAGGTAGCCACTCGTCCTCGTGGGTTGACTGGCCTTTGTAGTGGACACGGATAAACTTGCCCTCGACCGCAGCCACACGCGCCTGTTTCGTCGCAGACAACCCGCGGGTTACTTTCAACGGAGTACATACCAGAGCCCACACAACAAGCATACCTCTGCGCCGTCAAACTGGATAGTCGAGCCTTTCACAAAGAGACTCTTTCTAGCAGATGCCTTTGGTCCAGGGGCCGGTTTCTTTTCGGGTTCCACGGAACCACGCAAAGGGCTAGCCTTGGGCGTAGAGTGTGGACTGCGAGATGGTTTTGATGTCGACTTCGAAGGCGTAGACGGCTCCTTTTCTTTGCGCTTTCCCAACACACTGGCCTTCGACGTCTTGGATTTTGGAGAGCAGGGGAGCTTGGTTCTTTCGGCTTCGTTGTCATCGTCCGGTTCACATCGATGGCATAGCATCGATGGCGGAAGGTCATCATCCTGCATTACGAGCATCGTGTCAAAGCATATTCCTGTGGGCGACTGGAGTGTCCATAATCACACCTTCAAATCGGCGAGCTCTGGATGGACGCATCGCACGTGCGTCCAGATTTTACACTCGGAACACTCGAACCATTGATCCTAGTGGTATCAGGAGCCGTAGTGAGTGTATGTTAGTGTAGACTCAGATAAATCAGCTTCGACACGATTCACACGACTCACGTCGACGACGAAGCTGGGCTCCTCACTGCTGGCGAACTTGCCACACCGACAGCTGAAGATCCAGGCATCCTCGCCCAGTATAGCCGGGTTTGCCTCGGGCACGTCGAAGACCTTCGTAAGAAACACGTCCATGTCGATCCGGACACTGTCGTGGACGCACTTGCACACTTTAGCCTTGAGCCCAAAGGGGATCCAACGTAGCGAGGCAAAATTGACGGCCTCAGCGATATTGAATCCTGCGCGAGTGACACACTAATGTGAGCAGGTATAGTTTATCGCTTGATATCGTAGGGCTCTACTGCACATACCGAGATTAAAGCCTTGGTGATACGTCGCTGGGAAGGTGATGACAAACTCGCCGGGGTTTTGGAACGCCTACAGAGGCACAGCCAACTTGAGCCTCTGATCGGCGCTGTGCTAAGCAGATTGAGCAAGTATTCTCACCTTGTAGTAGGGCACGCCAAACTCTTTGAGCCGCGCGGGGGACATCATCGACGTTTTATGGCGCATAAACTACTCACGAAGTCTCTGAGAGCCACCGAACAATCGTTCACGGAAGTAACTGATCCGTACCTGGCTGCACGCATGGTGTTTCTCCGGAAACAACGACTGGGCCGCACGTTCGAGCTGCGCAGCCGCGCTGGGCGGCACGGCGTACCAGAACTTGGGCTTGCCCGTGTGCACATAGTTGATGCTGTATAGGTCCATGTCCTCCGTGTGGAATGCAAACATGGCGCGCCACATGCCAAAGTAGAGCATCGACCGCGTGACGCCCGGCAGGTCAATGCGCCGCAGGATCGTGTCGAGGCGGTTCAGGTTCCACGACATGGCCTCGGCGTCACCAAAGAGCGAGTTCTAGTGTCCATGGGCAGGTGTGGGTATACTGCCCTAACAGCCTTCGGCGTTGCCACGTACCACAATATCGGCGCCGTACACGGGCGCGTCCATGGTCGGCCGCAGGCTCTTCCAGAAGAGCCGCTCGATCTCGTCCGGCGCGAGATCGCTCGCTGGTTCGTCGTGGCCGAGCGAGCGCGCGAGCTCGTAAAATTCCGCGACGCTCGTGGTCTTGCGCTCGACGAGGTCGACGTTGAAAACGCCCTTTTTGCCGGCGACGTGCTGGCTCACGGGCTTGGCGACGAGGCACGCGCCGAGGTCGGCGAAGTCGTAGGACCGCGCGAACCAGCCCTCGGGCGGGATGATCTACAGAGTGAGGCAGCCACCGCATCCAACATCAGAGAGATGTGTGGGGAACCCCCACGTGGGGTCGTGGCGCACCTTGCAGATGCCGATGGCGGCACACTGGGGCTCGACTTGCGTGCGGATGTACTGCGCGAAGGACGCGAACTCATCGCGCGTCGGACGAAACTCGGGGCACCAGGCGCCATGCCGAGATGGCGCCGCAAGCTCCTCACGCTCGTCCATTCGTTGGCCCCCTCCCGAGACGCCGAGAAAAAGACGCTTGGCGAGAGCGACCCGAGGCGACGCTCAATGTTGGTCCAGCGTATAAAGGGCAACAGAGACACGTTGGACGGAAAAGACAGTCTGGGCATATACCTTTGATACTGCATACCTCGCAATGGAGGTTGAGGGCGAAAAATGGATATACTGCTTTACGAGAGCTCTGTTGGGATGGCTACACACACACTCGCGATGGTGTCATGACGTGCGCACGCCGCCTTGGCTCAGGCGGATGCGGCGCGAGCGCATGTCGCGGTCGACGCGCTCGGCTTTGATCTGCTGCATGTTCTTAATCGAGCCGAGTCGAGCCAGTGGCAGTCTCGGCTCGACGTACACGCCGGCGTTGCGCAAGATCTTGGTGAACTCTTCCAGCAGCCCATTCTCGGTGAGCCCTGTGGACGAGGGCGTGGGGTACAAGCGACGAAACGACTTGGACGTGATGTTCTTGCGGCGCTGCTTCTGTAGAGGCTTGGATTCATCGAGTGGGCAAAACACTTGCAGGCAAATCGATCGCAGAAGCTGCTGCCTCTCGTCGACGATCAGCTCGATCTGGGTCTCGGACAGAGGCGTCGGAAAGCGTGGCTCCGTCCAGATGTATGCCTGCCGTTCCGGACTCGTGGAGTTGCACTCGATGGCCTGGTTGCGGATGGACCGCTTCTTGATCATGGCATGGAGCGCCGAAACGTTGATGCGCTTATCCACGAGTGCGCGAATGACGATCGACGCCTCGTAGCGCTCCGTTTCCCGTGCCACCCATGCCTGCAGTGCCAGCCACATAAGCCCAAACCAAACAGCGTTCAGCACAAAGAATACCATGGGCTGGTCGATGATTGGCTTCTTGATCCAGTCGAGAAACCACTGCGGTGGATCGACGTTGAACGTGCTGCCACTCAGCCGATCGACGATCTCAAACGACAAATTGCCCGCAAGAATCACGCGAATCACGCCCAAGGTTTTCTGGGTCCGCTTGCGGGTGGTCAGTATGTCCAGCATCGGGGTGATGTTGAGATCAAAGTCACGCGATGCGTACGCTAGCTGTGCGCGCGCGATGCCGTCGAACTTCATGAGCAGCGTGTCGAGCTGCGTGCGCAGCCGCTCGATGAGCTTGATCGAGTCTTTGCAGCGCAGCAGGATGCTGTTCTTGCGCTCCAACAATGACAAGCTCTTAAAGATTTTCGAGCCAGCGGCGTCCATGGGGATCGCCGGTAGCTCCATGTCCTCGACTGACTCGAGCAGGTACTGGAGGCACTCAACGAGGAGAATGATGTTACGAGCCGCCTCGCTCAGAGTGAACTTGACGATGCGGAGGCTACCCGGGTGCTTGCGGTATTGTCGAATGAGTTTGCGCAGGTTATTCAGCGTATCGTCCAGCACAAACGTCCGCACGAAAAAATTGCGGATGAACAACTCCCGGCTGTTGAGACCGATGAATGTGGTCAGCAACGGCTCGTACCGATCGGCGTTGGGTCCAGCGAGGAGGCATCCTTCACGGCCAAGAAAGAGTACGTCGTCACGCGTGATGTCGTAGCAGGCATAGATCTCGCCCAGCACCTGCTTGAGCTCATTCTCACGATCCCCCTTGTCGAGATACTTGGACGCTGTAAGCTTCGGGGTGATGCCGCTCGCCATGAGCAAGTTGTATTTGTTGCGCTGCTTGGCCTTGTTCATAAAGAGCATGTCGAGCACGCTCATTTGGTACCGAGAGAGCAAGTTTTTGATGATATCAGAAGAGTCCTCGTGGATGTCGACGATCAGCCGCGCCAGCAAGTCCATTGGGATGTCACGATCCGTGCGGTTCATGATTGCCTCCACTTTGACGCCATACATGAGTGCGCCGCTGACGTTGAGGTGCATGCCAAAATTCTCGATTTGAATCACGCCCTCGGCCTCTTCGCTCGTGATTTCGGCCTCGAAGTTAATAAAGTTGATCGAGTCGAAGTCCAGGATCTTGACCTGGGTGAGCTCGGACGGTGTTTCAAAGTGGGTCTCGGTAGGTTTTGCGTCCAGCTCGGCACTGAAGAGGCCGCCCTGGCAACGATCCATCGCGCCCAGTCGGTCATTCAGTGCCGCGATCTGGTTCGCGCCGAAAGGGATCCACTCACCCACGAGCGCACGCACCTCGGACAGCACTATACTCTCTTTTGCTTCTTTTACCATCATATTCGAGCCAAACGCGGACTCCGTCGCTCGTAGTTTGTTGTTTGTCGGAGCGACGCGGAAGCCCGTCGTGGAGCGCACGGACGCAGGCAGGTACGGACTCGACACGTATGATACGTCCTCCACCTCGGTGATGGTGCTCACTTTGCTGTAATCGCCGGCGTGGACCATGAAGGCAGTGCCATCGTAGTGGACGCGCAGCAGCGTGCGCTCGTGTGGTGCCGGAGGGTAGAGGAAAGAAAACGCATCGCTCTTGTACTGCTCTGGGATGCGAGGCACGAGTGCGAGTCCCTTGGTCGAGGCCTGGAACGCCGTGACAGGCTGGTAGTCCAGTGACGAGAGCTTGAGCCCATTCACGAGCTGTGCCTCCCACAGGTCGTCGATGACTGACTTTCCCTCCTGCGAGATGCAGAGCCATCGACGCTCGGTTTGGCGCTGGTGCGAGATCCACGTTAGATTGGGCGCGTAGTCAAACTTGAGCACGCCGCTTTCGATGCCTTCGTGGAGCAGCACGAGGAGTGCGATTTGACGGATCCACGATTCGGGAGTGTGGACGTTCTTGGCTTGCTGCGCGTACTGCGCGATGCAGAAGAGCACGCGGCAGTGGTCGGCTGGCCAGTGCTCTTCCGGTCCCTCCCACACGCTCGCTGAGTCGCCAAAGTTCATCTCGCGACTGGGTCTGAAAGTCGAATAGAAAAGCAATCGCCAGTCCACACCGTGAAGTCGCCAAAGGTCGCGCGACCCTCGACACGGCGAGGCTGCCGACCCAGCCCGCAAATGATCTACCTCAAAGCATGTACTTGTACTATGCCGTCACGCGACCGCGTGCATCTATTACCCTGGTGATCAATATCCATACGCACACACTTTCCGACTCTTTCCGCGGCTCCAGCAAACCAATTTCGTTGCAAGCGAACCTATCCACAGCACGACTATCGACCGTTTCTATCGAGCCGCATCCGCCCAAGACGGACGCCATTGCAAGTGACGTCACGCTGAAGACGCCTCGCTGGAGTCGAACGCAAGACGCCGCTCACTCCCCCTTTATGCAGGTCACGATCCTGGGAAGATGATTAATTGTCAGTACGCATCCCATTTGCGAAGCAAGCCATCTTACCACACAGACGTACCAGTCGAAGCCCTCGAACAGACCAGAGCCTGAAGTTGCCGTAGTCTCTTTGATGGACCATTGGCGATTCCGGATCTCCGAGAGACCCATGGCCTCCGAGATCTACAGACGTCAGACCCGACCGTCAGCACCGTTATGCCCACACGACAGCCTCGACAAAACAACGCACCTGCGCGGCGTTGAGCGCGCCCTTCTGGTCCTGCTTGTTGGCAAAGACCAGTAGGATCGAGTCTTTCAGCTCTTCCTCCTACGCCAACACAAGTGTGTGAGTTATCCGACTTTCCCACGTCACTAATGCCAATGGCCTCGGAAAGTACCTCGAGCATCGCGTGCAGCTCTTGCTTGGCGATGTTGAGGCGGTCAATGTCGGCCGAGTCCACGACGAAGATGATCGCGTCCGTGTTCGGGTAGTAGCAGCGCCAGTACGGTCGGATGCTGGTCTGTCCGCCGAGGTCCCAGACCTGGAACTTGATATTCTTGTACTGTAGCGTCTCCATGTTGAAGCCGATGGTCGGCACGGTCTGCTCGATCTCATCCGCCTGGAGCCGGTCTACGCTAAGAGGTCAGTCGTGGCGCTGTCTCGCCGTGTGGCCAGCCTACGTACAGAGAATGGTGGTCTTGCCGGCGTTGTCGAGCCCGAGGATGAGGATGCGCACTTCCTTGCTGCCGAAGAGCGATGCGAAGACCTTGGAGACGAGGATGCCCATGGCGACGGACGTTTCACTGGTCGTGCGACACGTTGGGAGATACGGGGGAGAGAGAGGGAGAGAGAGAACTACGGAGCCGCGAGCGCCACGTAGTCCCGTGGGCGTGAGCGCAAGTCGGGAATTCCGGAAAGACGACGACGGAGAGAGGGAAGAGAGGCCGCGTACTGTTATCAACTGCAATAGAAGTCCGTAGGTCGACTGAAAGCCGGATAAAATCCTTCTACAGAGGAATGTACTTACTTAGAGAGTAGATTATTCTCACACACGTCACAGACCATGTGCTTCAGAAACCCCACGGTCTTCTGTCTCGTAGAGATTGAACGAGAATCTCTGCGTGTCGTCTCGAAGAACTTCTCTCGGGAAACATCATTGCTTCGACCAGGACTGGTGCTGCGAGTACACGATAATTCGTGAGTTGGTCAGTACACTCTTTTCTCATAAGCACCGACAGGCGTACGCTTTGAAGCCTGGGATTCCGTTTCTTTTTCTCTCGACCGTGCTATTATCACAACGGATTTCTCTTCTACCCTAGTGAAATCGATTCTTAGCACATATGTTCATTTCAACTTCACTGGTCCTCTGCGTCCCCAAGGCGCGGTTTCTTTGCCGGTGGCTGATCCTCCAATGGAGACCGAGGCACTGCAGTCGGGGGCAACGGAGGCGGTGCTGCAGACAAGGAGGGAGACAAGGAAGGAAATGTCGGTGGTGGCGGCGGTGTCGTTGGTACTGTGGGGAGTACCACAAAACTCCCGAGCGTCGGGTAGTCGTCCGATTTCACAACAGTACGAAGCGCCGAGAGAACGACATCGTCCTTCAGCAACGAGATCGTGTGTCCACCGCGACGACGCTGCAACTTCTCTAGCTTGTGTAGAATCTCATCCGTATCTTTTGATGTGTCACTGGCTGTTTGCAAGATGACGAGCATGTAATTCTTGACCGCTTCGACGCACTTGTCAACCCAACTCGAAAGCAGCGCGAGTGCAAATTCGTCGTACGTCGAGTTGAGCTTGAAGATGGTCTGCAAAATGCTAGCGTCCGGCGTGAAGTGGATCAAACACTTGAGCATCCCGTTCAGAGTCTCTGCGTGCTCGTCAGGGTTAACACACGCGAGCACTTTGCGAGCAGCAGCCATGACCGCCTTCACAGCAGTCGGTGAATTAGCTGCTTGAGTTTCGACGATGACCAGATCCCACAGTACAAACTGCTCCCACGAGCTCCATGCCAGTGATGACAAAAGCAAGTTCGCAAGACGATTCTTCAAGATCGAAAATTCGTGAAGAATGATCCGTGTGCTGATTGCGTGGAACGTGGCTGGCGTCATAAGCGACACGATGAGTTGAATCAGAGCGTCACTGCGACTGAGCAACTTTGACAGACTTGGGTGCTCGAGATTTCGGAACAGATACGGCAGGATATAAAGCACAGCAGCGTCGACTGCTCCGACTTCATCCTTAACTGCTGGCGTTGTCGGCGGGGCTGATCGCCCTAGAAGAGCGATCGCGTGCGCTCGCGCATCGTCGACATGCTGGGTCAACGTCAGATCCTTCACGAGAGTCTGAGCCTGAGACCCACCAAGGGCGTCGATGAAGGCGTGGTATGGCGCAAGCGTCGCTTCGATGCTCTTGCCATCACCTCGGGAGCAACAGAACGCCAGGAGGCGGAACCCGATCGTCACGTCACGCGACTGCATTGCCATTAGAAATGGCACGAACAACTCCTGCGGCTCGCTCAGAACTTGGTCAAGCATTGAATCAAATACGCCAGCGCATGTTGCTTTCGGGACGTCGCTCATGCTGATTTTGGAGGACAGGATAATCTTCTCCAATGAGGCGTGCAAAAACGACCCCAGAGGTGCA
Organism: Pythium rishiriense; assembly: GCA_023335895.1. Taxonomy (NCBI): domain Eukaryota; phylum Oomycota; class Peronosporomycetes; order Pythiales; family Pythiaceae; genus Pythium; species Pythium rishiriense. The sequence continues at coordinate 23,027 of JAADVT010000201.1, forward strand.
GCCAGTTCCTGGGCATTATCCTGACGAATCCACGAGATGAGAATGTCGTTCAGGGACTCGAGAAAACCCTCAGTCGGGCGTGTGCACGGTTCTGGCATCATGTCTTGGAAGCTTTTGAATTCTTCGTGGCCTAGAACGAGTAACTCGGGCGGTACATCGTCAGGTTTGGACAGGTTGGCAGTCGCACTTGCAACCATTGATGCGTCGATGAGAAGAGTCGATGATTCTTCCGCTTCTGCTACGGTATCGTCTTGAGCTTGTTGGTTGGCAGGTAGGAACGACGACGTGCTCAGAGCATCAGACGATGTTGCAGCAGATGTCATGCTTGAGTCTGAGTGAGATGGGCTGTTTTGGGGATGTACGGGAGACGCAGCGGGGCTACTTCCTGAGCTACCGGGTCCAGACGGGCTGCGCATGGGGCTACCGTGAGCTGGTGACGGCGGAATTGGCGATGCTAGTCCCCCAGGAGAGTGGTTTGGGCTCGACCCGCCAGCAAGTGCTCCAGGTGTGTGAAGCGGAGAAGAGGCTTGAGCTTGGATTGCGTCGGGTGCTGGAAAGTGCTCCGGGAAGATACGATGCAGCTCGCCCTTCAGCTCTGGGGCACTCGATTGCAGCAGCGGAAAAGATTGAAGTGGGTGAATACTCGGTACAACTCCCAACTTGAGAAGCATTGAGAACGCGGTTGAAACGCCCTTCTGCATGCTAACTTTGTTTGCCGACGATGCCGCGAACTTTTCGACTGCAAATACGAGGAACTGGATCATAGCAAGAGTCATCTGCGGGTGGCTCTTGAGTGACTTGGCCTACATGACCATCCTGTGAGTCAGTGCATGCGTAAAACAATACGCTGGTAATAGCAACTGAGACTCTACCATGAGCAGCATGGCCGGCTCAACGTTCATGATGTTGTCGGAAGGCTTGAAGTAGAGGAAATCGAAGAACATTGCGAGCTGGACACGCGCAAGCACTGTGGGAGTTTTGCTACAAGTTAAAAGCATCTTCCGTGAGTTTGTGGCTATGATACCCACGCTTAGAATATCACCTACCAGAGGAGATACAGCCACCCAAGGATGTGGTAACGTGGCGTGATCTTCGAGCTCAGAATCTGGTTTGAAGGATGGTACACGGCACAAATGTAACGCACAAGATCTGGAACGAGGGCATCCGAGCCGGCATGCGCGAGGAACTGAGACGCAAACCATTTTTGGTATCGCGTCACCGCTCCTAACTGCACCCGTTCCATCATGAACACAATGTGTTCCTCCATCTTTGGCGAGAGTCGATACGCAAGATATTTCGGTGGCGTCGGGGTCGACATGAGTCGCGACACAGAAAGCACGACGGCGGCTTGATCACTTTCGTCACGAACTGCGCGCAATTGCTTCCACAATGCGTTCATTCCAGGGATCTACATGTTAAACGCGAGCCATTAGCGTCCATGAATATCCGCACATCCGAGATCCAGTATTTCAAACGTACATCCTTGGCGTCGCTGAGCACGCGCACGACCTCGCGGCCAAGCTGGGCAACGTCCGATTGACGTCGATTCCATAGAAGCGTGCACAGATCAATTTCTTGCTGGAGCAAACTCGCGTGAGCCGTGTGGTCGACGGCGATCCGCGCAAAGGTGTGGAACACGTATGGGATGAAGCTCGAGCTGGACAGCAACCACGGTTCGTGCTCGGCAAGGATTCGTACGATGGACGAAGCGAGCCACACCGAAGTCCGGCTCGGGTCGCCGCCCGTGAGGTGGCGCATGAGCGAGATGATCACCTTGTCGACTCCTGGCACCGTCACATGCACGAACTCGCGCACGAGCCACAGCAGCTGGCTACGGCATGGTCCCAAAAGCTTGACGAACTTTTGTTCGACGAGTTTCTGCAGCAGGCCAATCACGTTCTTGTAGTTGTCGGTGCTGGCGACGCTCGTGAGGAATCGAAGGTACTGCTTTGCGAGCGGTGGCTCCGTGATGATCGCGTAGAGCAGCCCAATGTCGGGCTGGAACGTGAGCGGCGCGGCGTTGGTCTTGTCGGGCAGCTGCTTGAGAATCGCAAGCGTTGCCTGCTCGTCTTTGCCCGCGATGGTCTTTTGCATGTGGTAAAAGTGCGCGTACCACTTGCGGTCGAGCTCGTCGGGCGCGTCCAGCGGCTGGTGGCTGATGAGCTTGGAGTGCGGCGCCTGTGTCGCATGGCCAGGTGACTGCGGCATGGGCGTTGACGCGGTGCTCGCACTCGAGCCGGCGGTGGAGGACGTCGAGGTGGACGATGCCGAGGATTTGACGTGGTGCGGGATGCTGCTCGCCGCCGCGGGGCTGGGGGACGCAGTCGGCGGAGGAGGAGGAGGAGGCGGACCCCCCGGGGGAGGAGGTGGCGGAGGAGGCGCGTCCCGCGTCGGAGAGTCCTCGTGGTGCTCGCTGGGCGGCGGCGGCGTCGCAGCCTCGTCGCTCATGACCGCTGCGTATGTTTCGTAGGCTTTGGGTTTGTTGGGGAAAAGCGAGCGGTGGGGTCATTGTACTGTATCTACCTCAAAAAGTACGAATCTGATCGCCCAATTTCCAGTTCAATATGGTGTCTGTAAGGAGAGGGAATATTACTCTGTCGAACGACCTTAGGTTTCTAAAAAAGAGGGAAATACATCGGAAATTCGGGTAAAAGCCCGGATCCGGGTCGAACCCAGCAATCGGAAAGAACACTTTGGCGCACGCCAGAAGCGCCGAGGAAGTCTGTCGCGCCATCCATCCTGTGCGTCCACGTGCCTTCGACGGCGATCGAGATCGTACTCAGTAGAGCCCGACGACACGCGCGCGTGCGGTCGTCGAAAGCCCGAGCCCCATCGCGTCCATGGTGCATCCGCAGCGGCGGCAACGGCGCGCGTCGTCCGAGTCGTCGGCCGCGAGTTCGTCGAGCGACTCGTCCGAGTCTTCGGACTCGAGCGGCGAGACAGCGCCCACAGCTGCGGCGCCGCCCACGAAGAAGGCGTGCGACCGTGAGGGGGCCGCGCCCGTGGCGCCCCGTGCGTGGCGGTTCTTGGACACGGAGGAGACGTGCCATTTTTTCAACCCGGAGATCGTCGTGAGCACAAACGACGTGCGCCAGATCGATATGGACGACTTTAGCGACTTGGAGAGCAATGAGGACGACGGTGGCGATAGCGACAGTGACCAGGGCGAGCCGGAAGCCGAGGAAGTTGCAGTCAACACGCTAGAACCGGCCAATCAAGACGACGGAGGCGCTCGTATTTTAAACCCCTTGCAGACCGCGTACGAGGACATTTTCACCGAGTTCGACGACTTGTACTTGCCAGGCATCACGCAGAACGCGCCGAACAAGATGCGCCTCCGACGCAGGACTCAGCACCAAGAGGCGGCGCAAGTGCTCAGCTCGTTTTGCAAGGAGCTTCAGGCCGGCCATTCGTACCTCTACCGGAAACGGAGTGAATTCCTGCGCGTGTGCTTCCAGCGAGCAATTGATCTGAACAGAGACCGCGACACGAAAGAAGCTGCGGAGAGCGCAAAGCTGACGTCGGCCGAGTCGACCGCGCAACCTGATCAATCAATTTTTCAGTTCCAGTGCAGTCGCCTCGAGCGTCCGATCGACGTCACTATTCCAGAACTATATCCTAGAAAATGGCCCCACATTCCTTACCGAGATCCGACGGAGTGGAGAGACGATCCATCTACTATCGTCAAGTTTGCACAACGGGTGACCGAATTACCCGAAGGAAGTCTACTGTACGAGCCGATCGACACAAAACTTTTCGTGGACAGGTGCTGCAAGCTGCTCTTAGAGCTCGGAGTCGACGTCTGGTAGGAACCGTGTATGCCATGACATCGGAGTGCACATTTGCTGACCACTAAGCTTGTGATGCAGGTCATGCCAGTCCGCGCATGAAGTAGTAATGAGTGATGAAGCCATTTCGGTTTTGGTGGCTATGCTATCAGTTGCTGTACGACTCCAGTCATTCTCCATACTGCTTTTGGTCGCTGAGGTTTTCGTTCGTTTTGGGAAATCTGCAGTGGTCGGGAGTGGTCGTTGGGGCGCACAGTTGGATGTGATTGTTGCTGATTGCATGAAAACTCTTCACGCATTCGTCCACAAACAAGTACCTCCTGCCACATATCCTCGTGCGCTAGTCTCTCAGTGGAAACTGTGCGCGTATCAGCCATCGACGAGTGATGCGATTGCAACAGATGGGATATTCCTGTATGTCTATGGACGATCGGGGTTGCTCAAGATCGGAACTGGTCGAGGATCGACCATGCGAGATTTCGTGTACGAGCACAACAAGCATTATAGTCGCAGCAGAGATGCAGAGCGATCATGGCTTTGCCTCATCGGTGATTATCTCTACTGTCGAAACATTATCATGCCAAGTAGCCGTGTTGACCGAATATCCACGAAGAACCTGCATGCAGTCGACGAGCTTTTTTTCGCTCCAGCGTCAAAAGGGCAAGATCAACCAACAGGATCTTCTGGTAGCACAGTTTACGCCATGGTCACCGACGGGGTTGATCTGCTCACCATTCACAGTGTAGATACCCACAATGTCGGAGAGAAGAAGAAACTCAGACCCAGTAAGACAAAGAGGGCGCCACATAGTGACACTGCAAAACATCTTGTCGGAAAGTCTGTCAGAAGAAGTGCGAGTGGGATTTCCGGTGAATCAAGCGGCGGAATCCAGGTTGGAGATCGCGTTGTACGAGGGCCTGACTGGAAATGGGGTGCTCAAGATGGTGAGAAGGGTAGCCCAGGAACAGTCGAGCGGATCAGCACCTGGGGTGGAGTGAAAGGATGCGGTGTTACTGTTCGTTGGGACAAAAATCAGCGCGTCAACACGTACCGATGGGGAGCTGAGGGATGTTTCGACATTGTGGTGGTGCTTGAAAAACCGGGTGGTGTCATTGTAAAGAAGCCACTACCTGATAAGTCTGGAGGAAGTGCTACAACCAACGAGCCGGTTGTGCCGCGGCATCGCTTTATTCTCACACGGTTCTGTGTCTCACGACTGATGAGTATCGCTGAATTAGACCGGGAAGTCACAGATTCGTTCTTGGGCATCAGTCCCAAAACTGGGGCTGGAGCTCAGACATCAGAAGAAGACAGAAAGTTTCTACTCACCGCTGTACATGAACACACGCTTGGCGTATCCTCAGCCACGACGGCTTGGATGTGTGATGGTGCCACGGCAGGCTGTCTGGGCGACAACTCGGGTTTGCGGTATCGATGCGAGCGAGGATGTGACTTCGATCTTTGTGAGACTTGCCTTGCGACCACTCTGATTGGAAAGCAACCAGATTTGCAAACTCCTATCAGCTCGCGCGACGTGCCACCTGGCTCTTCTTCGGTTAGTCGTGATAAGAGTGATGAAGTGGACGTGCATGATGGCCAGGCGAGCGAGGAGGCACCTGCGGATCAGTGTCAGTCAGACGACTTCGAGGGCACTACTGCCGAAGAGCGAGAGGCTAGTCAAGTTGATGAATTGTTCGACTTCTGGTGTGGATTGTATTCGCACAGAGAATGCGAGATTGCTCTTCGACGTGCCGACTTTTCCTCCGAAAGCGCGATCGCATGGATGAGTGCCTCTGGCGAAGATTTGAAGAAGGCACTGATTCTGCCATGTCTCGATTCCATCATGCTCGAGTCTCCCACACACTCCAGCGGTTTGGATCCAGTACTGCTCGTTGCAGGTTCGTTTTATGCTATGAACGGCCAGCTGTGCATTATTGCTCCACCTGGTTTGTATCAAGGCGAGAAACCAAAACGCAGCATTCACGCAGCGGATGCTGCTTGGTTCTTCTCGTTAAAGGATGGTTCCCTTAGCGTTACTAAGAACTCGCCTATTCTACTCAAGAGTGTCCCAGCAGGATCACCAATCTGCGCAGATCTCGTGAGGCTACGAATCCTGGTTTTCTCAGGGTATCTCAACTGCGTCGAAGAATACAGCGTTGTAAGGGAAGAAGCCAAAGAAACAAGCACTCGCCTAACTTCCGAGGATCCCGGTCTGGTGGGTGTCGGACTTCGTATCTACAGTGCTATTTGTAAAGCTGTTGATCAGCGATGGGCCTGGCAAGCATTCAAAAAGCCACTGCTGGGTTTGCAGGATTGGATCAACCAGTTGCAACAAGAGAGTGCCGCTGCTGCTACTTCCTCAATTCGTGAGAACGTGAAAATTGATCAACTTGCAACAAAGGTTCGAAGTCGAAGAATCAGGAAACTTCGTTTGCGTGCCGAGGAGTTCGAGAAACTGGAGTGCTCACTAACTCGAGGATACGACGTTCCATATTGTGTTGACTTCAGTGATTTGGGTCTTCATACGCTCTTGGTAGCATTGAATCGAGCTCTGACTGATGTGGAGGAGTTCGGCAAGAATGGTTTTGTGCGATTAAGAGAAGTAGCTGGGATTTGGAGAGGCTTCCTCGGAGACTGCATTTCATCGGACGTGCTGCTCCGAACACCAGCAGAATGGTCCCATGAAGTTCGATCTATCATCAACAGGCTCCAAAAGATCATATTCGGCGACATTTGTGACAAAAGCGGCAAATTTTTCGAGGATCCGACTACCCCGACAATAGTTTCTGCTTGCCAAGACATTCTACTGTTGGGAATCGACGTTGGGCTATTCGAAGGGCTCGACCGCTGTGATCTTCTTGTTGCGTGCCTTACAGATTTTCTCGCGGATACGACCGAGTCACTTCCATCAAGCTACTTCCCCCTTATGCATGATTCTACTGGAGAGACCCCTTTGAACTCCGCTCAAGACTGCGCTATCGCATTTTTAAGACGCGTACTCGCCCTAAATAGCGAAACTACCGATGGAGGCATTTCTGGACTTATTTCCAAGCGATCTCAGGTAGAAGATCTATTCAAGCTACTCTTCAAGTTAAGTGCTCGCGAATTCAGTGCACAAGGTAGCAGCACCTCACAATGGGATGAAGTCAATATTCGGCACGCCTACACCCCTGTCGAGAAGAGCCTTTTTGCGCTGTTTAACGGTTGTGCAATCGATTTGCTTGCGACTGCAGAGTCCGCTACCGCAGGCACGACATCTCATCGCCGTCGCCTGAGTAGTGTTATATCTGAGGAATCGATATTTCACACATTCGCAGTCACTTGCCTGCAAACATGCGAAGAGCTCGTTTCCCTCGTGCAGACGCACGGGGATGCGGAAGGGGACGAAACACTCTCGGGATCGATGTGCGGTAAACTTCTCCCGCTCGTGTTGGCGATGGCATGCAACGGCGGGCGAGCAACATTGACCATTTTGAAGGATCGCTTGCTTCGACTCGCGAGCTTGGTGGGCTCACCATCTACCCCGTCGAAGTCTGTGCAGTCGTCATTCTTTATCCCTTCCACAACAATTGTGGAGAGTAGTCATCCATACTCTCGAAATCAAGGTGCATTGCGTAAGGTCGTTCGGATCCCAGGTGCTACTTGTTTGCACATCGAGTTTGATTCTCGTTGTAGCACAACCGGTGAAGCGGATTTCGTGTTCGTAACCCCGGGCCACGCATGGTTCCACTCGGATCGTGTACCGTTTGGCGAGAACGGTATTGGTGATGCCGGCGGATGCTTTTTTGGCAGCCGTCAAAGCGGGAACTGGCCGCAAGGGGGGAAGGGCATTTCCGTTTGGGGCGACACCGCAACGATTATGCTATGCTCAACGAGCCAAGAACGCCAGGGTACTAGCTCCGAAGATGGTCGACGATGGGGATTGCGGTGTCTAGTTCGAGGGGTTTGCCTTGATTCATCGGCCAATTGGAAAAATGACGTGTTTGGCGCCACCGAGCACGCCCTTGCTGTTCTTGTGCAGCGCCAGCTATCTCTTTGCGACCGGACGCTCGAACATCCTTCGCTTGCAAAAGCGGCACCTCTTGTGATGACAATGCGTGAACTAATGCAGTCGCCTACCAACAATGCTCGCGAGAAACTTACTCAAGAGATTATTGCGACCACGATGGGGGAGCTTGATAGTCCCGGCACATCTCTCGTTCAACTTTACGAAACCAGATTGGACTCACAACGAAGGGGTCAGAGTGCTGGTACTCAGATTCCGTCGTGGAGAAATGCACTCCATCTCGTGTTGGGTCTTCTTGTTGCGAGCATGGAGGCCTCTGAAGATGACTTCATGGTACCAGATTCAGCGGTGTTCCAGTCAACACTTCGAACAATCCTTGCTGTCGAGCAATGGATGATTCGACGTGTACAACTATTGAAGGAATGCTGCTTTCTCCAAGATGATGAAGCCCCACCGGCACTGCTCATTGAGCGCCTTTCAACCGATCTCTTCAGATTGAGGGAATTGTGTTCACTGAAAGATGTATGCTTCTTCGATTCGGATCCGAAGCGTAGCGCGACTGAGTTACTTCAGGTTCTTTCTGTGGAACGTACGTCGCATGGATCAGTGGATGTGCGTGGTCTCCACGAACAAGTCGCCCGAGAAATTAGTGAAAAGTTGAAGACTGTCTTGCAGTCCTCCAACTCAGCATTGCCAAGGAAAATCCCGCCTGTCAACATTCACAATCGAGATCCCAGCGTGGCCATAGTGAACTATTTGACGTCTACCATCTCATCGGTTGAGATTCGCGAAGCTGAAGCTTGTCTGTCTGCGGCGCTAGCGTACTCGTTGGATGCATTTCAGCTCGCGCAGAGTATGACTCTCTGTGTTGATGCGTCTAAGATTGCGTCCACAGAGACGATCGGAAGCATGGGTTCGTGCTTGAGCGACGAAACTGCTGGGCGGCTTCAACTCGCAACGACATTGGCGACTTTGGCCCCGTCACAATTGTACGTACATGCATTGATTGATGACACCGATTACCACTCACTCATGGTTGTATCCGACGTAGAATGTCGACATGGGGGCTGGAGATTTGCTGTTGTATAAGAGAATCAGGTCTCCCGTACAACGTGAGAGTGGCGTCGATGACCGATTATGCTGGAGCGTGTGCTCAATTCCGGACGCACGTTCCGACGTTGCGGCTGCGAGATTACATTGCCGCGACTTCTGACCTTCTCCTCGAGCTTGAACAGGCGGCTCTTGCAGACCCAGGTGTCACAAAACTCGAGGAACATGCGCTGAGGGAACTTGTCTGGATTGGCTACAGGTATGGAATTGACACCATGTTTGCTGATGGTGATCATAAGGGTGCTATATCTGCTTTGCAAGAGATTGTTGGGAGACTTATCTCAGTCGGTGCAAAGAGCACCAACTCTGCGCTGTCAAATGAATCAAGATCGATTGGTCGAGTGATGAGAATCGGAAGTTCACACGCGAAGAGCATTTCTCAATCCCCAAGTGTTGCAAATGCTTGGCTTGACATTTGCATTGGACTAATTCGTGACAACGACAACGCAACTTCTGCTCCCGTTTGTGTCGCCTGTGTGCGAACGATTCTCGCAATGGGGCAGTTCTCGAGTGCTATGCTAGAATCGTTCATCATTCGCTTGACCGTTGATGAACCGGAATTCATAGGCCAGCTTCTTGAACGAGTTGGAATGCTTCAATCAAGTATCAAGCTCACTAACGACGAAAGCGAGAACAAGCTAAAGGACTGCTGCGTCGTTTTGTTCGAAAACGACAATTCCAAGTCGAGAATAGTCGATGCAGTCGAAGCTGGAGATTGCGATACGCTCAATCTTGTGAGCCTTCCAAAGACTCTATCAAAGTTGGATTTGAGTGAGGATCCACCGCAAGCACCGATTACAGATTCTGAAAGCAGTGGCACTGATATTGTCCATCGGAATGTGCGATGCGATGGATGCAACCAGAGTCCCATGCAGGGATATCGCTTCAAGTGTTTCACGTGTACTAACTACGACCTGTGCGGCAATTGCTACGCGAACCAAAACATGCACAGCACGGACCACCAGTTTGTTAGACTAGCAAGTTCATCTGGCTCGGGAGAGTTACTTCAACCGAGATCTAAAGTGAATGGTGCGGTCGTTCCAGAAGCATCCTTGGTTGGGTCCAAGCCGTGGGTAGCGAGCGTGTTACGCGCAATGCTCGAAGCTTACGGCTATTGCGCATTGTCTCGTGGGTCCAGTGAAGACTGTATTCGTCGAGCCCAAGGATTGTCATCTGCTGGTTTCGCGGTGACTGTGATGGAATGGCCCGATATCAAGGATCTAGAGGCGTTTTATGATTGGAACAGCATCGTCCAAGCGGCTATAGAACCTGGCTCTGCACGGCTAAGCCGCCGGTCCAGCTCAACAACTTCATCATCTTCTGCATCCCGTAAAGTTGATCGATCTATTTCTCGGCATTTCAACAACAAGATGAGGAATATCAAGCGAAGACTTGAGCTTGCCGATCCGACTATACTTTTGAGTGACCTTGTGACTTTCGCGAGATATTTGATCAACCAAGACGAAATCCGGGCGTGTATGACGCCGCTCGTATCCCAAATCATGGATGAAATCAAGCGGCTAGGGACTGAAGTAGCCTTGTCTACGGCTGAAAATCGTGCACTCTTCCATCGCACACTCGGCCTAACCAACGTCCTCGGCGGGTATGTTGAGACACTTCGAATCGGTGCTCGCGTTATTGCATCCGATCTTGAGGCAAGCAAACACCGCTACGGAATTGTGAAGCAGTGTATGGATCCAAGTGAAAAGGTGTTCGTTTTATGGTGCGGAAAACATGGCTTAAGTGAAGACGAGGCTGACCTCGAAGCGTACCACTTGCCCGCTCACCTAGATCCCGTGGTGGAAGTCGATTTATTGACTGTTCATCCTGAGCTCTCTGCATCGGCGTCCTTTTTCCCTGCTTTCGCATCTGTTCTCAAATCTGCGCACAAGTTGTTGAAGCGTACGTCGCACGAATTAGCGCAGAATCAGGGTCATGTTGCTGCGTCGGAGTTGATTGTGAGCTGGCTTCGCATGTTCATGAGATCAATGGGAAGGCTTCCATCTCTCTTGGATAGCCAAGCATCGCTCGGCAATGGGAGCGGAAACATGGCTCTCTTACTTTTCCAACTGGCCAAGACATCTAAGTCAGGCTCGTCTTTCCAATCTCTTGAGGCCAGCCGACGTGTTCTGTGGCGCGCGCAACAGGTTATGCTGAACGACTGCCAGTTTACTCTCGCGTCTCGGCCGATTGTAACTGCAGAAGTTGGACAGGACACGACGTGCGTCTTTGGACCAGGCGCTAACGGGCAAACCGACCTGACTGATTACGTCTTCAACTTGTACGCGCATTCGTCACGATCCGAGTTTCCACAACACTCAGGCCGCAACAAGCTGCTCGAGTACTGGGAAAAAAACGTGATTCCAGCCATCGAGTCGTACGTGGCGGGATCTTTTAAAAGCTATGAGATGGATTACTTTTTCGCGCAGCTCCGAGAACCTCTCCGCGAAGGAAATCCGGTCGCTGCTATGAAGATTGCTTTTACGCTGTGTGATGGTCATATCCCCTCTGGATGCCACTACCCAGATCCCGAGACAGACTGGTCAGCTTTGCAACTTGACGACATCGAAATTGGCTCAAAGTATCTGATTACTGACTCTTCGGGCAGCTCAGCTGAGAATGATTGGCCCTTTGAGATGAGGTGGACGATCGGCCACAGTGGCGTGGCGAGAACTGTGTGCCCCAACGGACTCGTACTCATGCAGCTTTGGAATCCAAGGACGTCCTGTCTCGAACACTGGTGGTTTCAAGTGGAAAATTTGTCGGCATGCTCTGCGGCAGCAAACTATTTGGAGCGGTCTGTTGACAACTACGAGTATGCGCTCAGCGATTTGGTGAAGATCGACATGGAGCTCCTCGGTGTTATTGCGAGAAAGTGCGTGTTCTCCATGCTGAGGCACTCACCGGAACAATTTCCACTTGTGAGTGATCGTCAGGCTACCAAAACTCACTTTAATATCGTCGATATTCTACGGATGGCTGCAGGAGCTGAGTTGGGGTTTGAGGCAAAAACCATAGTTGGTGAATCAGATGTGGGAGGTCGAGGCCTCAGCTCGCTCGATAACGTCACTAGAGTGAACCCGAAGTACGACCTCATGGAGTCATTACGTTTTGTACTCACAAAACGGTTTGAATATGTACCTCAAACGGCAAAAGATACTACCTTGAATGAAGTCAAGCCGTTATCACCGATGAACCCCGCACACAAGGCTAAGCTTGCAAAATCCGGCAAAACGCCAGCCGGTTCCTCCCTCTCACCACTAAAGAGCTCATCTGCTCAGCAGGCAACGTCATCTGACGATGTTGCTATCGTCAAATATCGATACACGTTGATCGAAGCGCTCGTACAAGAACTGAAGCGCGCGCTTGAATCTTGTGCAGCATTTTCTCAACAAAATGCTTTCACGGTCTTGAGCGACAGTCCCCCAAAGCCCATGATCGTACTCAAGGTTCCTGGAGCAAGTTGTATGGTGATTTCGTTTGCTGTCCACCCAGTTCTCATGGATTTGCCCGCCGGTAGTAGCTTGGAGTTCTTTCGAGACGAGCGCTGTACTAGTCGAATCTTCGGGTTCTTTGGTGATAAACGTGGTCTCAACTTCCTGCCGCCCATCGTGGTTGAAGGCGATACGTGCTTCGTTCGAGCTTCCCAAGCTGCTTACGCACGCTATAAATTTCGAGTGGATCCACTCACGCCAGACTTCGGCCTAGCGATGTGGATCGGGGATGAGCTGTATCAACGAATGATGTCGGTCACGCTCCTGGGTTTCGAAATGGAATCGATTGTGTCGTCTGCTTTGAACTCAATTACGGACTACTTGGTCAGTGGGGTGGCTTCGCTACCTCCGTGTGTGAAAGGCGTGGTGTGTCAACTACTGACAAAGATCATCAACTTTGCTATCAACCGCTCAATGTCAAATTCGGTCCCGCTGTCGAAACTTTCAGCTCTAACAAGAGATCTCGCCATCGCATACGACCACGAACTTTCAGCACAAAAACGATTGTTTTCGTTACCAACACAGCAACTTGGAGAGTTGCTCGCGACTGTCGAAGAGGTATCTCGTCTACGTGGAACCACGTCAATCAGCATCGCTGCAACATGGTGGTCCAACCTTGTGCGATTCGCAACATTTACGCGGATACTTACCCACAAACGAGACTCAACGACATCTACAGATATCCTCGCTAGAGTGAGCAGCGGTCGCACTCCTATCGAAGCCATCGACGAGGCCGCCAAGATGCTGCAAGATCGTGACTTTGTATGTGAGCGAATGATTCTTCTCCAGAAGGTTCCCCGCACCAAGAATCTACCCGAGTTGGAGGTTGCCTTGTCTCGCTACATCCAACATCTGGCTCTGGAAGAGTGTGGCGAAGCAGATGATCAAACCGTGCTCTCAGCGACGGAGGTCGTTCGTTCTGGCATACTGGGAACGATTCTGCACTTGCCGGTCGACAGCAATGGAGAAACCGTCGGTTATGCTGTTATCGATGTTGGTCGCCATGATATCATTCCGAGACTGCTGCTCCGGGTTCAAAAGGAGAAGTTCGAGTTCGACGGCACCCCGACTGAAGAGGATACCGAGCTCTCAAACGTACTGGACGGGGGTTGTGACGTCGTTTCGCAGGAGTCGGAGCATGGTGGAGGCGACAGCGTCCACATGCCTAGCGACGATACTGTGTGGTCATGCGGAGTGTGCACATTGGAGAACCCAGCTTTTGAGGTGGAATGCGCAGCTTGCGGCTCCCCAATGCCACTCGACGCCTCTGCTACAAGTGGTCGTCGACAGCGAGCTCCGTCAACTCGCTCACGAAGCACTCCTACCCAAGACCGTGTTGTGACCGGCGCAGAGAGCGAGACACGACACGAAGAGAGTCCGTCAGGCTGGCCATGTGATGCGTGCACACTATTAAACCCGTGGGCAATCGTTGAGTGCGCTGCGTGTGGGAGTGAGCGTAGTCCGAGCCAGGTCGAGTCACCAGTTACTTCCGCTGATTCGGCGGATGTTACCGACAGCTCATCAAGTTCGAAACTGTTACTGCATGACCTCCTCGGCCTCCCTCTGGCGGATCTCCTCAAGGCAGCAGAGACCCAAACCGTGAAACAGGTGTCGACGTTCTTGATTGAAAGGTTCACTATCGAAGGTAGAGAGCTGAATCTTCAGCTTAGTCGGCTTATTGAGCGTGAATTAGCTGAGAGTGGGGATGGAGTTGTCGCCGTTGAAGACGCTTTTGTGGCCAAGGTGGTGAAAAAGTGTGGTATCAAGAATGCTTTCGGAATGGGAAAGAAGCAGATCTGTGCAGCAGTCTTGGACGCTGCCTTACGAGAGCCAATTGCTGTGTACCGATGGCTTCGTGAGAGTGGTTACGACCTGAACGCTGAAACCAACCACTACACTTCGAAGGAAGTCGCCCGCTCAAGCCAAGCCCATTGGAGCCACCAGATGGATGTTCAGCTTGTTATGCAAGCTCGCCAAGCCGGATCACGCATTGGTATTCTCTCGTTGATGGACATGTGCCCCAGCCATCTCTGTTCATCGCACATGGCGGAAGGGTCCACACTCTCCGAACTTGAATCAAGAAACATCAGGCTACGATTTGCACTGCTTCAAATGCTGAACAAGCTGAGTCTCGAAGTCCTTCCCATGGTAAATCTGCGCAACCAGGCAGACCCGACAGCTTTTCGCTCAAGACTTGTCGCGATTCGACAGCTCTTATTTCCCGCGGTCAAGATTCGCTTCTTTGCAGACACACAAGATCACGCTAATTTAGCTCAGTCGAATCTGACGGATACTACTGCCAAGCGACCAGTTGTCACGCTTGATCGACGGCAAATTAGCGGGTCCCGACAGCCCGGGGAACCGTTGTCACTGCAAGATCCAAAGAAGTCTCTTTTTGCGGCAACAATGGATCAGCTATCCCAGGTAAAGCCATCCGTTTTGCGAGCGAAGCGTCCAACTGGTGCGAGCGACCCGTTTGTTGCGTTCATTGTCGTATTTTCTGGCGAGAACGTGGTTGGCGAAGGTGGGCCGTACCGCCAGCTCTTCAATGATGTCGCTACTGAGCTTTTATCCGAGGGGAACCCACTTTTTGTTCCAACACAAAACAACAGCATGAAGATCGGAGAATATCGTGACAGGTTCTTGCCTAACCCAAGCTCAACAACTCGGTCTATGCTCAACATGTACGAGTTCGTCGGGTTGCTCATGGGGTGCTGCATTCGGACAGGTGTTCGCCTGAACATTCGTCTCGCGCCAATAATTTGGAAGATGCTTGTGAAGCAGAGCTTGTCGATGGTCGATCTTGAGCACATTGACTTCTCTGTGTGCGAAAGCTTGAAATTTATTGAGATTGCAGCGTCGGCAGACAGTCCAGACCCAACTAGTGCCGCTGACGTCTATTTCGAATCATTCACGACTGCACTCAGCGACGGGAGCATCGTGGAACTGAAACCAGGCGGGTTGAATGAACAAGTGACGAAATCAAGCTGCAAAGAGTACGTTAGCTTAGTGAAAGCCGCTCGCTTTCAGGAGTGCAAGCCGCAAGTAGATGCCATGCTGCGCGGAATCGGCAAGATTGTTCCTGTTCATCTTCTCCAGCTGTGCACGTGGCTCGAGCTACAGCAGTGGGTCTGTGGAAGCCTTGCAGTTGATGTGGATTTGCTCAAGGTATGTAGATCGCAAGGCACACGCGTGCACTGTATGTGACAAGCACCTCTAATGGTCGTACTAACTTATCTTTTTGTCACGTTAGCGACACACGCTCTACTCCTCTGGCATGACCCCGGACAAGTACCCACATCTGGACATGTTCTGGCGCGTACTCAGTAGTTTTAGCGAAGACAACAAGCGCCGTTTCATCAACTTTGCCTGGGGGCAAGACACACTCCCTGCGGATGACGCTGAGTTTGATCGAACACATACGCGACTGCTTATCAAGGCGCCTCCCGTTTCGACTGCAAACCAGGACTCGCTTCTTCCAAAAGCAGATACATGTACGGTGCTCTTCCGATCCCGCCCTCAATCCTGTACTGAGCTCTGACACATCACTCTTCTACTTCCTTTTTAGGCTTCTTCAATATCGAACTACCGGCTTACTCCTCCGAAGATATTATGCGGGAGAAGCTGATGCTCGCAATCACGATGTGCACCAGCATGGATGGCGACGAGCAAACCGGCCGTATGGACTTGTACTTCTCCAGTGACGGTCTCGACGAAGTCCACCTTGAATAACGTAGCGGGTCGTACAGTTCATGGAAGCATGGAGCAACATTGTAGTCTTTGTGAGTGCGTACTACATATATTATTTTCGGCGTCCGCTTACAACAAGAAGCAAGTCTCGATCAAGAGGTTGAGATTTTCAATACGTGATCTGCAAGTCCGGGTAGCGGTCTTTGATTGCAGCGGCCGTTTCCTTTGGCACCCTGTACGTTCACAAACCAAGTAGCGAGTGAGTATCGTCTGATCACACCCTCATGAGCGCCGAAGTCGTCTTACAGAGTGTAGCGAAAGTCGATTTTCTTTAGTCGCTTGCGCTCTGGTTCCTTCACCTCGTCGCCGGCCGCGGCCTCATCGTCTTTCGCACCATCAGCAGCACCAGCCGAGGTCGACACCACATCACCAGGCGGCGCACGCGAGACTACGGACGACTCGAGCTCTGGAGTCACCTCCATCTTTGCAGTGATCGTTGACAGAATAGCCTGTGGGTCAAACAAACGACGACCAGACCGGGCAATCAGTACAGATTCTTTAGAGTTCCCAACTGGCTGAGTCTACGTACGTCGGTCGAGACAGACTTGACACCACACAGATTGAGTTCCTGGATGTTGCGTCCATTCGCAGCAATGTAGTGAAGCAGCTGGTCGCTGTTTGGGACCAAAAGGATAGAGTGAGTCCTGTTCGGTGAGCGTCCCACCGACGCAAACAATGCAGCCCACTTACGTGATGGCCACGTTCCAATGAAGGCAAAGGCGCGAGATGCTCTCGCGCTTGGCGAGCAGCGCCATGATGGCGTCGTCTGATACGGCACAATACCCGACCGCGAGGCTGTGGATCTTACGACACTTGGCCATGATGATGCGGATGGTTCTGGGAAAACAAGTACGAGTAA